>JAVQJL010100874.1:0-23598 GCA_036024295.1 Nannoperca obscura | reverse complement strand
GTTTGTCTGCTATATGATATATTTAACTGAAATTGCTGATCCGAACAACCAATGATTTATAAAGGAAAATCTTGAAAATTATCAGGGGTGCCCAAACTTTTGCATGCCACTGTATTTATCAATATTGTGGCATAGAATTACATGTACCTTGATAGATGAGTCCGGACTGAGTCGAGTCACCTCAAAAGAAACAGACATTGACTTTTCAGTGGGAACATACTAAGGAGGCCGGCTTTACAGAAGTTTGCAAAACATCTCCTTATGTGTGGTTTGTTTGCACAGCTTAGTAATTTTTCAGGAATGTCTACTGTGCCTTGAGGCTTTTCTCTCTGTTCAGAATTCAGCATGGTGCTCCAAGAAAAGTAAATATTTTCTTTGCTATTAATTACAATTTTTAAAGCAATCATGCCATTTAATGGAAAATAATGGGGAGGGGAGGTATATCTATGTGAATGATAAGAATAAATTAGATCTTTTGATATTGGAGATTACTGAGAGTTTTCCTAGTATTGTCACTAATATTAACCTATATCTGCTTGTGGAATAACAAAAGCTCAACTCACCTTTCAGATTTTAAAAAGCCCCTTTTTAATTCAATTCAATTCAATTTTATTTATATAGCGCCATATCATAAAAAAGTTATCTCAGGGCTCTATCGCATGGAGCAGGTCGAGACCAACTTCCACACATTTTAGTGCGGGTGGGGTTTATCTGACGTCAGCGGGGTTGTCAGAGCTCAGCCAATCAGCGTCCTCTCTGCGGTGCGGCGCCCCAGAATGATACAGACCAGAGGGGTTGGTGTTCAGCAATGAACTTCAATAACTTCTTCGCATCCTTTGATTGAGGTGAGTCTGAATTGTGTTGCTCTGCGTTCACACTCTTCGACTGTTAAGTCTAGAGGGGTTTCAGCTGGTGCCGTCAAGTCTTATGTGAGCAAGACATTATCCAGTTTGACACAGTTGGTGGGTGTAACCCAGCCAGACACCACTAGCTACCATTAGCTTGAAACTGGCTTCTGTGCCCGGTTGACTGACGTCGTATCCACAAGAGAGCTAATGTTAACTTTATTACATAATTTCATATCGTGGCACCGTTTGGTGCTGAGGCTGGTGTTCTGTGTTGCGGGTCCCGCTAACTGCTCCGAGGTTATCTTACGGTTTTGTAGAGTTGCTTTGCTGCTAGCTTGGTGGGGCTAGTGATGTAAACCAACATGGCAACTTTCTTGCAGAGTTCAGAGCTGGGACAGGTCCTCTGCGGTCCGTCCGACTCATACACAGACATTTGGCCGCCCGGGTTTCATCCAGACAGCAAGTCTTGTAGGACATTTTCACTAACAGAGCAGCGTTTTTATTTTTACCTGTGCTGCTCCATCTGTCCCCAGAACCAGGCTGACTAAAAGAAGATGTAACTCAGAGGGGGGCCTGGAGATGTACTTACATTATGTAATGAGGACGGATCATATGAGATGGCGCAGTCAGGATCCAGTTCAGTGTGTCATGACCCGACAGGACATTTCTCCGGATCTAAATGTCAGGGCGGATAGTCACGCCAAAGCTATTTTTAGCAGAGCGTGCAGCAAACTTGACCTGTTTTTGGAAAAGAGAGCAGAGTTGTAACTGGAGCCACATGCTAGTACAGGCTCTGCTGGTGCTTTGGGACAAAATAGTGAACTGTCCCAAAACTTCAATACCCCCCAAATCAGCCGCTGTTGTATTTTTGCACAAGGCTCTATAATATCCTTGTTATATCATGTCATGTCAACACTAAACAAAGTTACAATGATATCTCCAAGGTTTGACATTCTCGCACTGAATGCACATTGAGGTTGTGCATGCAAAGATAAATAGTATTATAGTTACTTGCCAGTTTATTAATTACAGCTAGCTAAAACTACTGCAGTCTAACGCAACAGTCCTGCATCAAACTCTCCCTTCAAGGTTATAATGTTTAGTTTTGGTTCAAACTGTTTTAGAGAGGCACTGATAAAACTTGCAACTGAGTGTATATATTATATGTATTGTTGGTCAGTATGTAAATAGCTAGAGCATGCAGCAATAAAGTAATGATAATTTAAAAAAGCAGACATTTAACAGAGGTATCAAATCTTTTTTGGTCTTCATATCTACTTTATTTGACCACATGGAAACACCATTAACTTTTGCCTAATGTTAGGATCAGTAACCATCCATGGAGCAGAGAAATGGGGGACGGAAGTTTCCAGAAGTTTAAGTTTCTCCAGCACAACGGGGCAGTTAATCAACAACCTGTTAAAACCATTGATCTGATTTAATCTGAATTGCTCACGGGCAAAATATGTGAGCGATGGCCAGAGTTTAAAAAGGTTAAAAAAACCAAATATGTTACAGTAAATAAACATTCAGATCTTGTGGTTTGATGGTTTCAAAATGACCGGTCAGTGTGGTGGGTTCATTAGTTGTTAGGTTATTTACATATAGACATATAGTTTAAGAGGTAATCATTTGAGGCCATGCTGCTGCCAACCTGTCCTAACTTCAAAACCTCATCACATAATCGCTTCCTGTATTCACATTGTTCTGTGTTCTCTGTAAATGAATGTGTCTTGTTAAATGTTCTGCTGTGCCTCTGAGCTGTGTGCGTGTGCCTCTTCAATAGGTTTGTATACATCAGTGGTAATGCTGTCTGTGTATGTACCTGCAGTGCACCGTTAGCCATGCCTGTGACATCTCAGCTGCTCAGGGGTTTGCCCCGCACCAAGGTCTTGGCCTCTAGTCTGTTACCATGCCAACAACACAAGTCCCAGCTAGGACCCATCGCACACCGGCCAGCCTCAAGACGGCCCTCTCGCGTATGGCAGAGCCCCCAGCCCTCACGAAGTTACCAGACAGCCTCAGTGCTCCGCAGCTACATCCTCTCCCCCCCGCAGGTCAACTCTATTCTGAAAGCCAACGAGTACAGCTTCAAGGTTTGTGGGGTCATTCGCACACATGAAACACACTTCTCGCCACCTCTAGATTATAGTTTTCATCTTAACCAGTTTGATGTGTTGTGGTTCCAGGTGCCAGAGTTTGATGGGAAGAATGTGTCATCGGTGATGGGTTTCGAGAGCAACCAGCTGCCAGCCAACGCTCCTATAGAAGACCGTCGAAGTGCAGCCACATGCCTGCAGACACGGGGAATGCTGCTGGGTGTGTTTGATGGCCATGCTGGCTGTGCCTGTGCACAGGTAAAGCTGACTCTGTTATCATGCGCTGCTTGTCATGATATCTAATGTTCTGTAGAGGATCCATTCATTGTTTAAAATGAACATTTTCACAACAGAAGATTCAACTGTATTGTCACTTCACACAGAACCAAAACAACGAAATGCAGTTTGGGAACTTACCAGATGTGCAAATAGCTGCAAAAGTACATATAGATATGTAAAATAAATAAATGTGCAGAATAAACAACATAACCAACAGGGTAGTAATAGTAGTAATGCTGTGTGTGTACACACACAAAATAAAGCAATATACAGATGTACAGTAACAATGAATAAACATAGTATTGTTTAACTATGATATTGTTTAAGTTTCCAACTTTCCTCTTCTCTGCCAGGCACTGAGTGAGAGGTTATTTTACTACATAGCTGTGTCTCTGCTGCCCCACAACACACTTTGTGAGCTCGAGGCAGCGGTGGAGGCCGGCAGGGCCCTCAGTCCCATCCTGCAGTGGCACAAACACCCCAACGACTACTTCAGCAGGGAGGCTCAGACTCTCTACTTCAACAGCCTCCGAACCTACTGGCAGGAGTTAATAGATCTCACCAGGTGAGGACCGGGAGACACCAAAATATGTGTACCAGTTATTTTTTTAGTCTTTTACCTCCGAACCATTAGGACAGAGGAGAACATTCGGTACAATCCTGTTCCAAATTGCTGTCCAGTTTTTTAGCATTTGAAACGGGAATTCCTGGTTTCTTTTATTTTCACCTGTGCCTTGTGGCAACACGCCCTCACCGACACTGGCCCATCCGTTGTTGTGCAAATAGTGATGCTCTCTGCCTCTGGCTTCCTCTCTTTCTGCTTCACACACATTTCCCCGTCTCTGTTTTCAGCCCAGGTGAAGTTCCGGACACCCGCGAGGCACTGCTGAATGCCTTCAAGAGGCTGGACAGTGACATATCCCTGGAGGCTCAGGTGGGAACCGGCTGCTGTCTTATTGTTAAACGGTGCTGCTGGTTCTTTTGAAAGCCTCTTGTGTTAATAAGAAACTTGGATGTTTTCCACGTTTATGTTTGCTGAGTAAATCCAGCAACAGGCATTTTGAGATTGGTCCACATTTGCAAATGTGGGTTTTGATTCTGGGTTTTACTCCTTGAACAACACCTCTGGATGAGTAGTCAACCCATCAAAGTGAGTACCTTTGACTCAATTTGCTAGACATGGTTAATCTTAACTGACGTCAAAACTTTGAGGCTGTTCTGGTCTTTTCCTTGAATTGACCTATTTTACATTTGGACCTACTTTTAACACTAGTTAATGAAATCATGTAAATGAAGCTTACAATACTTAATCTGCCACCTGACTAACAGCATTCTTAGCCCAAAGCAGTGCACCGTGGCATTATGCATCATACGCGTTGATGACTTCACGGCATGTAGTTTGTCTACATGTTCTGTAGGCAAGATGTTAAACAACTAGACGATCAGGCACATATTCAAGGTACCGCTTAAAGAATATGTTGGAACTGACTCCCGGTCATTGATATTCAAGTCTGAATCAAATTCTAATTAAATTTGGTCTGAGTGCAGGACCCGAGTGCTGTTTCACACGTTGGGATACATATTGAATATCACCTTTGCCTCATGGCAGCAGTGTGAGCATCCACATTTAAACCTTTATGGATTAACGAGGAGCTCGGGTGTCACCGCCTCTCCCTGTAATTTAAACCATGTGCCGCGTCCTGTCTGGAGGCTCACGGTGTTATTTTTGCCATGCAGGTCGGAGACCCGAATGCTTTCCTGCATTATTGGGTCCTGAGAGTGGCCTTTTCCGGAGCAACGGCCTGCGTGGCTCACATCGATGGATCAGACCTGTACGGACAATAAATACACACACACACACACACACATTCCTGCTAGTGTATCAACGTGTTAAATAACTGCATCTTTAATGTGAGACAAATTGTTATTTCTCAGCCTCGCTTCTTGCCCTCTCTGTTCCTTAAGGTATATCGCCAATGCTGGAGATGCTCGGGCAGTGTTGGGGGTGCAGGAGGAGGATGGCTCATTCAGCGCTCACACACTCTCTAATGACCACAGCGCCCAGAATGAGGATGAGATGGCTCGGATACGAAGCGAACACCCTCCGTCTGAGAGGAAGACGGTTATACGACAGGTACTGCTCCTTCTGATTGGCTCGTGGTTGTACGTTACAGCATTAATGTTTTAATAAATGCTCTTTCTCCCAACTTCTTTGCCAGGACCGGCTGCTCGGCCTCCTCATGCCGTTCCGTGCATTCGGGGATGTGAAGTTCAAGTGGAGTATAGAACTGCAGAAGCGCGTGTTGGAGTCTGGACCCGATCAGCTCCACGAAAACGAGCAAACCAAGTTTATCCCTCCAAACTACCACACCCCCCCTTACCTGACCGCTGAGCCGGAGATCACGTACCACAAACTGCGGCCACAGGATCGCTTCCTGGTGAGAGACGAGATGCAGTTTCATCATTTTACGAATCCTCTTTGTATTTGTTTCCAAAATACAAAGTGATTCATAACATAATTTCCAAAATTCAACATTCAAAATTTCAAAATTTTCAGACTTCAAAAGTATATAAAAGTTGTCATTTCTGTAAGTCAGTTTTGGACAACCTGTACACTTTTTGGATCTGTCACTTAGTTTTCATGGAACTAGCTAGCTATGTAGGAAGATAACATCCCTATTCTTAATTCCACCTATAAATCTCTTGAGTGGACGTTATGCTCATCAAAGATGGTTTCCTAGAAAAAAGATGCCCCCTTTTGGCTTTTTGTTATTTAAAAAAAAAAAATTCACAAATTTCTGTAGCTTCTGGGCTCCTGGTTGTTTGCTGTGTGGTGTTCTTTTTGATTTCTCTGCTTGGTTTGAAATGAGAACTCGATGACCTTCGCAGACAACGGTTGTGTTTGTGAGGAAAGAATTAGTTTTTCATAATCTGGTTCCAGTTGCAGTATTTTCCAACTTGAAGTGTTTTGGAATGAACCCCATATCACTGATCTTACTGTAGCCATGGCAAATGGAGTATGTGAGTGACTTTGCTCATCTGATCTTACAATTGTGCGTCTTCTGATTCCAACCTTCCTCTGTCTGTCAGGTGATTGGCTCTGACGGCCTCTGGGAGACCCTCCACAGACAGGAAGTGGTTCGTATTGTGGGGGAGTATTTAACAGGGGTGCACCAGCGTCAGCCCCTCAAAGTCGGAGGCTACAGGGTCACCCTGGGACAGATGCAGGGGCTGCTTGACGAGAGAAAGGCTCGGGTGTCTTCGGCGTTCGAGGATCAGAACTCGGCGACCCACCTGATGCGCCACGCGGTGGGAAACAACGAGTTCGGCACGGTGGACCACGAGAGGCTGTCAAAAATGCTGTCGCTGCCCGAGGAGCTGGCTCGCATGTACCGCGATGACATCACCATTATCATCTCTCAGTTCAACCCTCATGTGATTGGAGCACAGAGACAGGAAGGGCAGTCTTGAGTTTTACAAACGCCGTTCACTGGTGTTATACTGAGAGAACACACACACACACACACACACACAGTAACTCCGTACTTTAGACCTCCGTGAACACACTCTGTGGACAGACAGGTCATATAAAGAAGATATCTGTCCAGCATCCAGAATGAATTGTTTTTAACTCTATTTATGTAAAGAATTTGTATGTTTATATCCTAGAGACAATCTGGTTCCTTATGAAGTGAAAAGGTCTCCGTTAAATAACTGGATCCAAGTCTCTTATATAACTTGTTATTTATGCTGCCAATATCCTCCGTCAGCCGTTTCACGCGCGCTTCTCCACCACGTGGTTTGTAAGACGCTGTTACACACTGATCTTTGTGCCAAAAGATTCAACCTCCCCGTCTGCCAAAAGACTCGGTGGGGTTGAAATGATAGAAATTCCAAAAAGGGTGAAGGTGGAGAGGTCTTTGTTGATGCAGCACTGACTCGACCTGCTTGTCTGATACGGACTCTTAACTGGGCTCTTCCATTATAACGCCACACTCTCTTTCTGTGTCTGTTTTTTTTTTATTTGCGTCCATGAGGCTGATGTTACAACAGAGGACTTCTGCCTCTGTTTGTTTGTACTTGTTTGTTGTGTGCGATATTCTTAGTACAGTCCAAACATACCCATTTCTCCGCATTTATTTGGATGATGTTTACTCCAGCACACTGGATTTCAAAGTAAAACAGTGACAGCATCTGATGTGGATATAAATACTCCTCCGTAGTGTCGTGGTTCCCATCCTGTGTGGAGTCCCAAGAAAAATCTCAGGGGTCACACAGTAATTATAGGGAAGAGAGAGAAAATGTATTCTGTTACACAGTTTAATCTTTTAACATTTAAATTTTATCTTATACTAGATACACACACACCCTTGAGTCTCTAAAATCCCTCAAATGAAACAATTTGAATAATCAAACATTTTAAAGGGTCACGCCAAAATGCTTGGGAACCACTGAGCTAGTGATTGTTTTCATTTCAAATCTATTTTTCTGGAGCACAAGTATTTACCGACTGCACAGTCTGGCAAGCCATTAACTCCAGGAAGAACTGTCCCGTGCACCACTACAGGTAGACTGATGTGTACCTGGCTTTTCTGCGACGCTTCCTGATACTCTCCAGTTAAACACTAATTGACAGTTGTGGCTGCGTTCAAGTGTATTTAAGCCCAAATGAATGAGCAGAATGTAAATTTGAAAGCAGCTGTTGGATCATTAGATGATTTATTCACTTTTAGCAGTATGTTACATGTCTATCTACAGTTGTATGTATAAATTGTAACTTATGTGGATTAGGTTTTGTACATAGAATGGTTTAATAAAACACTGAATACATGCCACTTGGTACTGTTGTTGTTGTTGTTGTTGTGTGTTGTGACCAGGCTGCCACACCCCTGAATACAGCAGGATTTCCCACTAACCTACAACCACCTGGAAAAGCAGTGAGTGTCAGCAGTCACTAAATTTGAGGTACTTGTATGTCCATTTTAACATACTTATACTTTTACTCCACGACATTTCAGAGGGAAATTGTACTTTTCACTCCACAGCTTCAATTAACACTTTTCAGATTCATATTTTACATAGTAAACGATAGATTTTAAAATATGTTGCATTGTAAAAGACTAATCGACCAAATAGTATATACAATTTGGTGACATTTTATGCAAAAGGCGCAAATATTTATGGTTTCAGCTTCTCAAATGTGAGAATTTGTTGCTTTTAATGTCTTAAATTATAGTAAACTGAATAATTGACTCTGGGAAAACACAATGGGCATTTCTCACTAACCAAACAAGTGATGGATTGATTTGTTTTATCCACAAAGTTATTGTGTTAACTGCCACTAGATGACGCTGCAGTATCAGACAGTTAAAACTTTGACCAGATCTGGAAGAATACTGTCGTCAAGTGGGCATGTTGTGTGATACCTGTTTTCCAAACAAAACAAAATAGAATGTTAGTTAAGTAATTTAAATAACATGTAAAATGGAATATTAATACCTTTTCTCTAACCTCTCAGTAGGACAGCAAACTTCTACGGGGAAAAACAGAGACTGGAGCAAAGTGAGTGATTTGCAGCCCTTTATTGTGCAAACAAAGTAACATTTCGACACTCTGGTGTCTTCATTGCATTTAAACTCTGATAAAGACACAGTAGTGTTGAAACGTTAGTCTCTATTATTTACAAATATTCATTATAATACCTACACATTTCCTGGGGGTGATATTTAAGTCTGAATGAACCTCTTCTATTGTTTTATAATAAAAGAGACTATTGGTAACTGTTAACCTCAGTTACCTGCTACCTACCAGAGGTTTGACTTTAAACAAACATTTCTTTTTGATCGTCATCACATTCACAAACTGTAAGTGTCCAGAACAACTCATGTGTTTGGTTTATAGGTGGCATTCAGCCAGATTACTGGAAATAAACTTCTCTACTTAACATGTTGATCAGTTACATCCCTCATTTCTGCTGCCGCACACAGGTTTTTCCAGGACTACTTCGTAAAACAGGCTGAGTGACACTTGTGAAATTTATTTATACGCTTGTACTTTTCCGTGGGATTAAGACGCAGGATGTGTTATAAAAATCATCCCACATAAACAATCCTACAACAGAGAGCTCAACACCTAATACAGTTAAAGTTATCCACCACTAGGGGCAGTCACCACTCGTCAGGCCTCCATTAGACTGAGAACGTTGTCTGATATTGTTTGATGCATTTGTTTATTGATAACTCATTTTAAAAGGTGGTCTTTAGAAAAGATCTACACAATGTTGGTGAAGTAATAAAGTGGGATTTAAATTTTCACAGTTTTTTCTAGATGATGAATATATTCATGTATTTACTTATTTTTTCCTCACCAGATGTTAATCTGTTCCCTCACTGTCGACTATAATGGGACTCAATGTTTCCTTAGAGAGACAGATAGAATAATGTTCAATTTATTACAATCAATAGGCTAGCTAATTCCTAACTGCGTTTCTGGAAGGATATATTCAATTCATATATATATATATATATTATTTTAAAAATAGTTCTTTTTAATTATCTATTTTATATAATAACTGTTTTTTGACACATTGTTGTCAGTTCTAGCTGATGTCAAATCAACGGATAATTGTTGGTTTTATTGGTGAATGTCAACATGTTCTCGTATTTCTACATTTGGATAACAGGGTTCCCCATCGCAGTTTACAAGGTGACGTGTGTGTGTGTGTGTGTGTGTGTGTGTGTGTGTGTGTGTGTGCGCGCGGTGATGGTGAGGTTTGATATCCAGACGTGTTCGGGTCATCCATCACACAGTTTACTCTCCGTGCCTTTCCTCCACCTCTTCTCTTCCGTCCCTCAACCTTTCAACTTACGTGTGTGTGTGTGTGTGTGTGTGTGTGTTGTTGTTGTGGAACATGTTGCCGGGAGACAGGCGAGGAGAAAGTGCAGACGTAAACACTGGAGAGGCTCCGTGTTGAGTTCGTCGTTGTGAGTCTGTCCACTCCTCTGCCTTTGACGCCGCTCCGCGTTTGGTTTTTTTTTGTTTTGGAGGCCGTTCAGTGATTCACCTCAAACACACACACACACGCACAGTTACTCACCAACGCGGCACATGGCACTGGCAGGATGCGCGGTCGTGGCAGAACACGTGGCGCCCACATTCAGCTCTCGCACGCGTGCGTCTCTGAATGCGTTTTGTTTGTGTGCCGCGGCCTCTTTGCGCTGCACAACAAAAGCGCCACAATCGAGCCATTGTCCTTTCAGCAGCACTAACAATCCGCGCCCCCCCCCGTCTCCCACTGTGGAAGGGATGACTCAGAGCGCCACTCTCCGCGGCGGCACCGTGGCCTCGACAGACCGGCGGGGAGGGAGCACTGACCCTCAGTACATGTGAACAGAAGGCTACCTGAAGAGAGCGAGCGTGGAGGAAGTTGAGAGTATCGAGCTGAGGTGTGGATGCTCGTGTCTCACGTCGCCGATCACCTGCAGCGCAGTGCGTCTGCCCTGACACGCACACACGCACACACACACACACACACACACACACAATGATGATGTGAAAACCAAACTGGTTCCCAGTTTCTTCGTTTATTGGGAAACATTAACAACACAGACGTTATTGTTCATGACACCGACGGCGCGAGGACTGCGGTGACGTTCTGTGATTGTGATGTTTCTTAACATTAAATATATTTTCCGGATGTCGCACAACATTCACTCCAGCGGAAGAGAATAATAAAATAAGGTCTTGACCACAAAAACAAAACCCTGAAATGAATAATGTGAGACGATGAAACTAATAATGAAACAACCTGAGTCTGGGAGTGAAATCTAAATAAATTACGTTAACAAGCTTTATAAATGCACGATTAGCATAGCATTAGCACAGTTTAATTAAGTATGCACAGCACTTAATGATCAAGCTCAACTCTCTCTTGTATATAATATAAAATAATATAAGCTAAAGTAAATATGCGTGTGTGTACATCCATCTTTATGAGAATTGATTGAGGAGTTAGAAAGTTCAGTCCTATTTATTAATTAATTATGAGTTAATTATTAAATGAGCCAGAGTTATGCTAGAAGGCTTATTATCACCTGTTGTGTCTGAACTGATGTTAAAAAGGAACCATCAAAATAGAATAAGGGGTAAAACTTGGTTTGAGGGTTCAGGTTCAGACCAGGTGATGAGGATTGGATTATGTCAGTGAGGATCCTCACAGGTATAGATGTACAAATGTGTGTGTGTGTGTGTGTGTGTGTGTGTGTCGTCTCTACATCATCCCTTCTCCCTCTTCATTGATGGCTTTCTTCTTGTTCCCTTTCTGTATGCGTTTGATCACTACGATGAAGATAATAACTGCAACAAGAAAAAAAAACTGAAGTCAATTACAGCAGGGAACAAAATGCACCACCAACACAAAACTAGAAACCATCAGACTGTACAGTATTTAACGGATATAGGCCAGATAACTTTTAATGAGGCTTGTGAGACGTACCGCATAAAGCCACAGTGCCGGCCAGGATCCCGATGGTGGGTCCCAGTCCAAAAATGAAGCCACGTTCTTCTGGTGCCATGTAGCAGTAGCCCAGCTCTGTGCAGTTACACACTCTCACTGGTACAGAGAGAAGGGAGAAGCACACGTGCATTAAACCTTAGTGAAGTAAAGTGTCATTGTTTGACTTTAAGGTATGAGGCTGAGGTTAAATTCTATATTTCTTATTGTCAACAAATCCCATAAAAAGACACAATCCAACATTGAAAGTGTAACCTGCCTCTGTGTACATGTTCTGTAGTTTTCTGTCAAATGTTGTATTTCGTATTAAGTATTGATTTTTATTTTATTCACTTACATATGAAGAATGTTTTTTTCTAACTTGTTACTTTTATTGGCCACTGTTTGTCTTGCCTTTGTGCTGTTTTATCCACATAAAATGTAAATACAATAAAATCTTTACTCTCTAAGCACACTGATATCCCTGTCTGTGGAACTAAGCCAGAAGTACACTTGTTCTTACTGAATATATTTATCTTTAAAAAAATATATATATATATGACTTTAAGTTTATAAAAGCAAAAAAAAAACGCTCAGCAATTTCCTAAAACAGCTGTGAACTGTAGTTTTTAGCAAACCTTACTTACACAGGACTAAACCCTGTATTTGTTGGGGACTATTTTGAGCGGTGGATTAATACTCTAGTGAGTATTCACAGTAGTAAGCAGCAAAAGTTCAGCTCATTGTTATGTTTTTGATGTTTTTATGGACAACTATGGCCAGAGGGGTAAGCTATTTCAGGCTTTGGTTACTTGTTAGGATCAATTCATTGTTGGCTTTGGTCTTTAAGCTTACATTTAAAGAATGAACTCACCCTCAAACGACTGTGTGATTCCCATGCCCGCATTGTCTTTAATGTTAATGGGGAGTATGAAGGTTTTATCTTCAGTAGTTTTTTTCTTCAGGCTCAGTTTAGCTGTTGTACCTGCATGACATACAAAAGGAGACAAGAAGGATGAAATTATCTGACTGTACAACCTGTTTTAGTTTTACACCATCTTCTCACTACAGTGGTAGTGCGTATGTAAGCGTACCGTCAATGGTCTGCAGATCCCAGTTGGGAGATTTTTTGCCGCTGCCCAAGGTGAAGGTGAAGGGCTGGGAGAAGGGGGCGCTGTCTCTGTCCGTGGCCTTGATGATGACGGGTTTGGATTGCTGCACACAGATGAAGGCCTGGCTCTCTGTCAGAGTGGGGATGTTGTCGTTCACATCCAGCAGCCTCACGAACACGACACGCTCAGAAGACTTTTCCGGGTTCTCTTTGGAAGGAAATCAGAGGGCATGAAAAAGGTCCACTGATTCAACACCACTTAGCTGTACAACGACAAACGAGGCTCAGGTTTTAAAGGTCAAAGGTCATGAATACACTTAAGTTTTTATAACATAAACAAATATAAACTGTATCCTTTAAAGCTATTTAATAGTAACTGAATCCACGTCTGTACAAACGGTGCTTTGAAGTGTTTTTAGTTTCACCGTTGACATTGTTTTTGCTTTCTAATTAAACAGCACAAAGCCTAAAAAATATTGTAAGCTAGAATTAATAAAAAAATGGTGTGGCCTTTATTAAAACTGATCAACAACACACACAAAAAACATTATCTGAGTCCATTATCTCACCCTTCTCAAATGCAGTGACAGTGACTTCGAAAGTCTCCAGGGTTTCTCTGTCCAGCTTGTTTTTTGTCTTGATCTGTCCTGTGGCAGCATCGATCTCCAGCCAGCCCTGAGTGTCACCTTCCAACTTAAAACTGCACACAACACACACACACACACACATAGCAAGAATATATTAGAAAACATCCATGGCACTAAACTGGGACTCAGGGGAAATGGTAGTCAAAACAAATCAATAGTCTGTTTTGGGTGCATGTTATAGTCCAAACTGATGAAACTCCAAACCAGCAGCTAATAGGAAGCAGTGATGTTAAAAACGAAGCCAATGCTGATCTAAAGGAACACTTCCTGAACTATGAAAGCTATGCGTGTATGTGTTCAGTACAGGCTACCATCATAAAGTACATCTTGTTAGAGTCCAGCTCATGAACCGCAGAAGAACATGGACATGGTGCCAGTGATTTGTTTTTAGCTTTCCAAGAAGATGTTTTGAAATCTGTATTTGGGCGGCTTGCAGTTGTCTTGGTAGTTACTACACCAAAAAACAACAACATTATAATAAAGGGTGGGATTTAAATTGACTCCACTACAGAGGAAGTTTATTTTGATATTTGGATCATAATGTCTTGTTAAAGAAATATAATAGCCCTGAGAGCTCTAATAGTTTCTGAATTGATGGCTTTAGAGGAACTGCACCGTAAAGCATAATGCTGGTGTTATTCTGTATTTCTACTAATATCAACAAATCAAATGTAAAGAAACCAAAACCAACAGCCAGCTGTGGGCTGACTGCACAGGACAGACCTCGCACCAAGTCGGTAGCGTTACCTTACCACCATGTGTTGCCATTGAGAGTGCATTAAAAGTAGTAGAAGTCAAAATAATTTGCTAAGAGAGGATCAACCTAAGCAGTTAATAGATCCAGATTTAATAGTAGGAAAGCAACATTCACAATTCAGTTGAAAAATAATTATAACAATATCCTGTTTTTGTAGCCTCACTTAACAGCCACTTCAAACTAAACTGAAATGAACTCTTTTAAAACATTACGGGTGATACAGACGAAGAGGTCCTTGAGTTCATCTGGTTGGGATGTGGAGATACGTCGGACTCTTATGTTAGTATTTAGAGCTGCGTTGTGTGACAGGCTCACATTAATGTTAATTAACTATGGCAGTCTATGGCACAGGGCAATAAGATACATCAGGCGTTGGTTACACAGGCAATACTTGTTAATTGATTGTTGCCAATCAATTCATTGGTGGTTTTGGTCTTTTCATGGGATATGATGACAATATCACCAGAATTATCCTTTAAGGCACTGTGGTGTTGCCAGTGTCATCTTTTTAATGTATGCTCCATTGTAAATATCTGCTGTATTATGCACTAGATCTTACTGAGTCAGATCCAGTGTACAGCTATTGTACTTGAGCATCTATTTGTGTGTGTTTACCCGATCTCTTTGCCCTCTGGATCCTTTGCCTCTACGGTGAGCAGCACTGTTCCCTTGGTGGTGTTTTCAGGCACAGTCACATCCAGGATGTCCAAAGTGAACTCTGGAGCCTCGTCTACATCAGTGACAGACACAGAGACAAAGGCTGTGGATTCGCTGCCGTACTCCAGACCTTTCATCAGTGGCTCTGGGTTACGAGCATCAATCTGGAGCTTGCGGGAGGGAGATGACTCAAAGTCCAGAGGCTGTTAGGAGACAAGCAGGCTGGTTAGAAAAAGCAGGATTCTGTCACATATCCTGGAGCTATATGTTGCCATGAAATACTCCCGACAGGCAGCGATAACCAGATTATTACTGGAAATTACCTTATTAGTTCAAAACACTAGTAGTAAGACGTCAGATCCAGCAGCTATAGAATTAGCTTACATTTTTTGGAACAGCAGCCAACAGGACTGATGGTTTTCAAACAGAAATCTATGTGATAATTCATGTTTGATTTTGAAAATTTGGGTTTGATATTGCCAACTTTGGGAAATTGTGATGGGAAATTTCCACTATTTTCTGATATTTTATAGACTAAATTATACATTTAAAAATAATCAGTGATGAAAATAATCATTAGTTGTAACCCTATACAAAAGTATTTATTAAATATATACAAAACCTGCACAATAGGAGGTGAATTGGGAACATTTGACTTTATAAGGGACCTCAAATGTTTCAGTGAGCGTAAAGATCAAAGTCGATGACTTGTATAAAATCATCCGTGTGTGTGTGTGTGTTTGTGAGGAAGATGTAAAGACTGGAGTAACCGTACCTTAACAATGACCAGCTGGCCGATGCCTTTGCCATCAGTTTCCACAGCAAATGCGCCATCGTCATTGCCAGCAGAGATGTGGAATTCGATAAGCGAGCTGCCGCTGTCTGGGTCATCAGCGTCTGCTGCTTTGATGGTCAGCACTGTGTGTCCCACAGGAGTGTCCTCTGCTAGACTGTGCGTGCCATACTGCACACAGACACATGCAGAAACGTGAGGACACTCAGCCAAACAGACATAACAAAGAAAAGGCTGGCGGTTCACATACTTACATCACTCTTCTCAAACAGAGGCATCTCGTTGTTGACGTCAATGACCTTGATGGTGATCTTACATACTGTGCTGAAATCTGTGAGACAAAAGTACTTAGAGTGAAAAACTTGAGAATTCCCCCTATTTACAGTGTTATACTATAAAGTCTGTGTGTTACATCGTACACTATGTGTGTTACAGCATCCGCCATGTGTGTTACATTATTTACTATTTGTTAAATCATACATTATGTGTGTTACAGCGTAAAGTCTCGACAGCGTACATTATGTGTGTTACCTGGGTCGTTGACTCTGACATTGAGAGAATACAAGTGATGGTCTTTTCGCTGCAGAGAGCGCAACGCCTGAATTCTTCCAGAAGCAGTGTCAATGGAGAAGGCATTGGGTGTGGTGGGTGGATTCTGGGACATGATGGTGTAAGTCAGCTGAGCATTCCGTGTCCCTTCTTCATCGTTGTCAGTGGCCACCAGCTGTCCTATCAGGCTGCCTGGAACCACAAGAACCATAACTTCAGAATAAAAGCTATTCGTCAAATTTTTTTTAAATGTTCTACTTCCTGCTGTAGATGACTGCAGTGCAAAATCAGAGGTGAGTACACACATTTTGAGATGTGTTCTAGAGTGTGTATTTCCACATTGATATGTGATATTGATACATTGCTATTGAGTACTTTTTCCACCACTTGCTCTCCTAACATGACTCTTTAGAGCATTCTCAAGTGTAAATCATAGCGGTTAGATAAATATGGACGCAGAAACACAGAATCCAGAGGTCAAAGTTAAAGCAGGAGAACAGAAGTTTAAGAAACATGCTGGCTGAATGAGGTTACTTGTAGCGAACTCTATACCATCAAAAGGTTATGTAATAATCACACACACACACACACACACACACATCTTACCTACAGGCTCATCCTCCTGCACCTCAAATACACGCTCCTCACACACTGGTGCATTGTCATTCACATCCTCCACCAAGACTTGAATCTCCATGGGTGTATCCACCGCTTTTCCATTCACATCCACTGCCATCACCACCAGGATGTACTGAAACACAACCAACACAAGCTCAAGAATAATCCCTAATAGTAAGCTGTTATTTCTACATGAGATAAGAGAGATTTATTGATCAAACTAAGCGCGTGTGCTGTACCATGTCTTTGGCTTCTCTGTCCAGCTCCTCTGTCAGATGTATTTCTCCATCTTCTGTGATCTGGAAGGGGAATTTCAGCTCTCGCTCTTTTTGCGTTAACGTGTAGACGGCGTTGTGCTCATTAGAGTGGACCTGGATCGTAACAAGGAGGAGAGAGGACAGAGTAGCATAGTCAGAAGGTATAGTGAGTGTTTGTACTTCAACGTGTCTTCATTTGTGCAGAGTTGTCATGTGCATCCCACCACACCTTGGCGATGACCAGAGGGTACGTTTCCTTTGCGTGCTCTTTAATGGTTATCGGTCCAGGATTGACCCAAAGGTTTTGCTGTACAACAATGTGCACTCTGGCGTTTCCACTCAGCGCAGTCTCCGACACTCCTCCCAGGTCCTGCACGCGCACAGTCAGGGTGTAGTCCGGGTCCTCCAGGGGGTTTACATTCCTCCTCCTCATTTCTGACACCATAGAGGAAGATGAAGGTTGCAATTAGAGCCATCGTACAGGCAACAAAAAGAAAATGTAGATTAGTGGTTCTCAACTCTTTATAAGATTAATGGATGCAGTACGTGACTATAAGATATTTATCTGTTCTTTTGTTTCTGATGTGATTACAGTGTGTGGGACAACTCCCACCCTCCCATCCATTATTCAATACATTTGAAACCCTGTTCAACCAATTACCCACTGAAAACTGCACATCTTTATATATGACTATATATGTGTTTATACTAGTCGTTGCAGCTCTACACATCTGGACACAAACCTGCTCTCTCCACACAGGTGAAGAAGGGGTTTTCTTCATAGGGCACCTTCTGCCCTGGACAGTAGTCGTTAAACTTTGTCCTCAGAGCGTCAATGCTCTGATCTTCTCCTCTGCCATATTTTATGCCTTCTCTGGCTTTTAGCATCTGCTCCCCTGTTAAAGAACACACAGGAATGAAATACTGTTCAGTATGACTTCACACAAAAAAGTTTTCATAAAGATCGGTGGAGGAAGAACTCTCAGACTCTGCTGTCTGTGAAATGTGAAGCTGTAAACAAGTATGTTCAGACTCATTCACATGCTCACACACTCTCAAAGTGATCTGTGATCAACATCACGCGACACATTTCATTTAGTGTTAATCTTGAGCACACAAGATGAGCTGTGTAATCTGGATTTACAGTGGCACTATACTGCCAGATTAAAGACAGCAATGGACAGATTACAGACTTCCCCATGGACAGTGCACCTAGTTCTGCACACCAATGTCTGTGCACAGGCACGTGTGTTATTACCTTGTTTTGTGGTGGAGATCGCTCCAGTGTTAGGGTTGATCTGGAACATCAGGACGTTCTGTTTGTAGGGGATCTGGCTGACCAGGCTGTAGCTCAGATGAGCGTTGGCAGTCTGTGGGTCGTCCTGATCCAGCGCAAACACGCGGGTAAATGGGACACCTGAGAAACAGACAAATCTGATGTTAAAGTCTTGCCACAGTCAGATGTTGCGCGCGAGAATTTCAAAACAGAGTCATAACATATAGAAATACTGCTTAACCCACATGCATGCCGGGAATCCTTCAGAAGGTTGTCTTAAAGAACACCATGGCTGCACACCGTGAGTTTGTAATGACCACTGGTTGGTTAGGGTCAGGGTTAGGGCGAGCTGTATTTCAATACATTTCTCAATAAAATTCTCTTGACTTTTATATAATATACAGAAAGGAACTGAAACTAGAAAGTAGGAAATTAATATAAAAATCTTTGCCAGTAAAATTAAAGGTACCCTGTGTAATCTTTGACCCCTGGTAGTGCTAGCAACTCAAAAGTCACAGCTTTAAGTGTGCGTAGCCATTAGCCACTGCTCTAGGGTCACTGTATACATTTCTATCTATGCCACTGTTTGTTTTTTCTTATAACACACACACCTGCTGGATTCTTTTCTCGAACCACAGCTGTGTAGTCAGTCTGGTTGAAGTACGGAGCGTTGTTGTTGATGTCCAACACATTTATAGTCACATAAACTGGGCCATCCACAACATCCTCATCTGCCAACGCCTCCACCTGGATATAGTCAGATACACACACACACACACAAACACAAGTATATATGAATACCTGTACAAGTATACGTTTCTGTGTGTTCATCAGAAGAGACAGGACCATCTTACCGCAATCATGTAATGGTCATTTTGAGACCAGTCCAGAGGCTTCTCCAGGTACAGCCACCCGTCCTTTGAAATCTGAATGTCTTCCTTACCCTCTCCACTCATCCGGAAATTATTGACACTCGGATCGGTCACCTGAAACTATGGAGGGAAAGATGGGAAGGAAGGGAGAAAAATGAATAGACTTGTAAAAACAAGAACAGATTAATTTACTCACTGTTGAATTCTTTATTTTATCTTTAATGTTCTGTACATGATAGTGAGTTTTGATAAGACAACCTTCTTGGCTGGCATGCAGCCTTTACTTCAGTAAAAGTACCAGTACTACAATGTAGAAATGTAAAAATTATGTAAAATGTATTTAAACTCCACTACTTAAGTGAAAGTACAGAAGAATTATCAGCAAATTGTATTTAACATATTTAAAGCAGAAGTACTCGTCCCCTCTGACTGATATATTATTATCAGAGTTCTGCTGCTCAAATTTGTATTCATATTTCTGACTTTTTTCAAAATATTGCCTTTTGTGAAATAATTTGACCTCCATTTGAGGAGTTTATACCTTTTGGTGGAACTGCTAACAACTCAGTGAACAGAGGCCTCAAGTAGATTCTGCGTTTTTGTAAGTGGTTTTGTTTTGCACTTTAATGTAGTTTTTAATGTAGAATCTTAATCTGAAAGGTAACTAGTAAAATGTCAGATTAATGCATTATAATAAAAAGGACAAAGTATAAAGCATCAAGTAGCATAAATGGAAATAAGTACAAGTACCTCAAACTTGAATTTAAGTACAGTTCTGAAATAAATGTATTTAATTACTTCCCACATGTATGTAATACCTGATGGATGGGATATGGCACTGGTGTCCCCTCTGGCACATCTAGCTCTGTGTTCTCAAACGGGCCCTTCTTTTCCTCCAGATCCTTCCCAGCAGCCTATCAGAGCACAGAAAGCACAAAGGTCAAAGGTCATTGAATACAGTACAGGCTGAACCTGTCACACTCACGCCCACATTTGCCCTTTTAACTTTAGCTCTGTACTGTAGCTGAGCGTAGTCAGGCATTGAGGGCACGTTTTTACAGCCCAGTTATTTATTGAACCAAATGACACAACAAGTGAGGGAATTCTTATTTCCCACTGCGGGACAGGAGAGCAAAGTCTACAGACAAGGGACTAACTATCACTTTAGTAACGCTTTACACTTTCTTTTGGTGTTTTAAATGAGTTACCCAAGGTTCTCCTGCACACATTTGTTTAACCTTGCAGACAGTTATCAACATTTTCTTTGTACAGGATACTTCAAATGTCATGAAGAAGTATGCAGTAGTAACCCATTGTACATGAATAGAATATAAGCACTAATCCACACTGGCTGTTTCACAGACCTTTTAACAGGCTTGTGGATTTGTGCATTTACTATGAATATGTATTGAAGGACAGCAGTTGGCAGTGCTATGTACTCACAATGCTGAACAGGAGTGGGAGCAACATCAGATGCACCATGGGTGTCATGATTGCAGTCTGGGAAGAAGAGGAAGAGGAGGAGGAGGAGGAGGAGGAGGAGATAAGGGGGATGGGAGTAAAAAAAAAGGGTGAAGGAGGAAGCAGGAGGTTGAGGAGGCAGAGAGGTGACAAGAAGAAGAGGATTTTAATTACACATTAAAATCTTTACAAATATAAATATTCACTGTGCTCTGCTGTTAAATCCATTTGATTGATACTGAAATAATTAAACCCAGTGTGCCCCGGTGCATTACTTTCTCTGTGGAGCACAAAGAATTGATTCATAAAGGCAAGAGCCTCACAAAAAAAGCTGTCCCTCAGTGTCCTTACATGCCTCTCTCTGCAGAACGGGAATTTAAAGTCCTTAAAGTCCCACCTACACAAGCCAGCTTTTCGCAGTGGGTATCAATTTGACGCAGGAACTCTAAGGTGCGTGTAGCCAAAGTGACTTTACAGTAGTCCAGAGAAACATAACAGCCTTGATTGTGCGTTTGTTTGTGTGTGTGTGTGGTTCATGAAACTGGGATGTTTTAAAAGAATGATAACTAACACATTTACTGTCTCGCTGACATCCAGAAATCAGGTATAGAAGATTAACTGATCAGTTTCTGTATCATGCACTTTGTCGATCGTTACTCTGCAACAGGATCTTCAGTGTGTCTCACATAAGTTGTATACTCAGTGTTACATTCAGATGACAAGAGAATATATGTACAGTATTGTTTGATTTAACATTACTTGGACACAGCTTTGGGTGACGAAAGAAAAAATATGATATTTGATGTGATTAATTATAGAAACAATTTTGCTTGACAAATATATCAGGGATTCTCTGATAAATGTTGTAAAGTTTGAGATTTCTGGACTGCAGACGGGAGAGAAGGGTAAAGTCAAGCACCAAAGAAAGGTGAAGGTGACATTGAGTCGTGGCCAATGACCTTTTTGCAGAACTGCACACATTTAATGTCACCGCCCTGTGACACTCCTTATTAACAGAACACATATTCACCTTTCAATTTTCTGAATTTATTGTCTACCAGTGATTAGTATTTCGGTCTCTGTGTTGACCACCTTCTTCTGCTGACTGACATAGTTTAACCAACAAGCCATTGCTGGCCCTGCCAATTTACAGACTTCTGAACGACTTCCAGTGAGGAAAATATTTTATAAATTGAATTTTTTTATCGTATTTGTCCAACAAAGGATTGAAAATGGCACGGCTGTATGACACAATGACTTAGGTGTTTCAGGCCCTCTCATTGCACAATGAAAATGTCTGTCTAAATGTCAGCTGTTATGCTACCAAATCTAGTGTCTTACACAGCTTATCTCCTCGCAAAGCAACAACCCAGTGAGCCACGAAGAAGGAAAGGTTGGTTGTCAGATAAGCCAACACCTGACACTAAGGCCCTGCCAAAGTCAAGTCAAGATCACAGCACTTTTGCAACCAACTGAAAGCATCCAACGCATCTCAAACACAACCTGGTAAAGTGCTGTTTGTTTCCTATTCATTCCATCTACAAAATCTACTCCAAATACTCAACATTTCCAAAACTGGGCGACAGGAGATCAAGGAGACTTACCTTGCTGGGGAGATCGAGCGAGTCACTCCTCAGAATTCAGAGTGATCTGAGCAGGTCCATCCTGTCTGGTCAAACATTAACCACAGTGTTAACCAGCTATGGTTTTATTGGATCTAATGATTGTCTAATCACCCTGCTGGCCAATGAGGAAGTAGCTGACGAGAGAAATAGAATGGAAGAACAGATCAATAATACATACAGTACTGTAAAAGACAAATCTATTATCACTTAATATTAGTCACTGGTTTTATATAAATAGTTTGAGTCCTGTTAGTGGGTTAAAGCTGCAGAAAACAAGGTAGCATTTGTCAAGATTTTTACTTTTTAGACTGCATGTGTGTGACTTTTGAATTTGAAGAAAACTAATTAGTGTTTAAGTTTCAAATTTCCCTTCACACTTTAATCTATGCACCTCTTCTCTGTTTCCCGTCAGATTTTCCTTAGTGCCCTTTAAAAGAGCTAAAACATTACTAAAATGCAAAGCTTTGGGGTCATCTGGGGGTTTCAGCAGGTCAAGGTGGATGTCATGAAACTGTTAAGCAACAGGTTTGATTCCAGCAAAAATAACCGTGGCTCTCTCTAAACCTTTCCACCTCTGTAAAGTATATGAATGAATGCAAGGGGACACTAAGAGAGGATGTGTTTTGTCGACGAGAGCTATCCTTTGTCTTCGTGCCCCAACATACGCACACAGCTGGGATTATCTTCCATACATCCTGATGCACACGCTACCACCCTGGGCTGAATGGCACTGAGCTTCAAACAAGGCTGGGAAACAAGGCACAGATTTGTGTGAATCTGCAACTGTAAGTGAGTGAGTCACTGTTTCACAGCACCGCTATTGAAGCAGAACCTGTGACTGTGGTGTTGACGGTTTAGCAGATGAAGTCATTAATTCAGGATGGAAGTGACTCCGTTATGTAAAGGATGGGTGCACGTATCTGCCTCGATCCTGTATGCAGGCAGCCTGATAGATAGGCTGGCCAACGTGCACTAACGCCATCTGCCCGACGCTCCCTGGACTGAACATACAAAACACACACACACTTCATGGGCTCCTCTGAATGTTACCTTGGCAACATACATTCCTGCATTTTACCGCTTTTCCAACAAAACTGAGCTCGAGGTCTAAGCCGGCGATGTCTGAGCATGATGTTCGGTGTCAAACTGTGACCCAAATCTCTGATCAGTCAAATCGCTGTAGGCTACTCAATCAGCTGTCTCACACACACACACACACACACACACACACACACACACAGACACACACACACACACA
>JAVQJL010100866.1:0-11913 GCA_036024295.1 Nannoperca obscura | reverse complement strand
ACCAGCACATTTGTGGAGGCCGCGACACCAACAAGTTAACACCAAACAAAAAACCCATAAGTACAAAGTTAAATAACAAAAAGATTTAAAAGAGCAAGTAAGACGAGCGGAGCAACCATATCGGGCAGCACGCACTTACCAGGGCATGCGCACATTCATAGGAATACTGTAAACATTACATTACATAAGGTAATCTGATGACAGTCGAATGACAGTAAAGGATATCTTTTAGTGTCTATCAGTGTAAAAAAAAACACGTTAAATCTACTTTGGTTCAATAATGTGAGACAATAAAACATGAAAACGTCCAAGGGAATGAATTTCTCTGAATGTTGTCTGTATGGGATCTGCTGTTTGCTTATTCAGACCAAAGCAACAACAGCCCTACTTAATATTGCCTGAATTTATTTCTAAACAAAGAAAAAAAAACAATTAATCAAATTCAGAAATCTCAAACAAACCAGCTGCTACACAGTGAGCCTGGGGCTTTGGGGAGCCTGGAGTCAAAGGGGAGTTATTTTGCTAATTTGATTAACATCCAATATGCACGATTTAAGCACAATATATGCACACTGAAAGTAGTCATAACTGTTAAACCAGATTTAAAAAAAGCTATAATGCAAAAACAAACGGGTGACCTGTACAACAAAACATACACTCACTGACACACCCTTTGAGACATTCAGGTGTGAACTACCAGATGTTTGCTTGATAAATTGCTAGTTTTCTGACCTGTCTGGTAATTGATTGCAACAGCTGTATTCACACTTCATCACAGATGTGATTCAGCTTCTAACACAATGGCAAGAGGGAAAATATGCATTATTTTGGGTCCTAAACATCTGCTTCTGGGGCCTTTTGGCAGGTGTTTTGAACTCTCAGTCTGCTCAACAGACTGTACAAGTTACTGCAGTGTCATTGACAATTGTTCTGCAACAAATGGCCACTGTTATGCTGTCATCTTTGATGTTGTGCAATACCACAAGAGACAGTTGTTCATTATGCCGTATGCAAGTCCAAGTATGATCTTCCTGCATAGGTAATGTGTGCATTTGTTCATCATTAAGACAAAAATAGGTTTTCTAGATGTGACAGCCCCAAAAGGTGTTTTAACAGCAGTTTATCTGGATTATCTTTTTCTTTTTTTATTTATAAGTATGATTTTAAAAAGTGCACTCAGACAGCACTACTCAGCCTGAGAAAACAGTTGTGTAATGTGCTCTATGGATTTAGAGGAGTTTTCAAAATCTGACAAATTAAACCAGATATTATCAGGGTTGTCTCAGTTTGGAGGCGACATATTTAGAACAGAAAGCCCACTTTACTAAATGGACATAGGCAGTTTGAAAGACATTATAGGAGGGTCGAACAAATATCCAGTGTTTTTAGAGATTTATAAACCTTTGCTGCTTGAGTTTTAATGGTTCCTTTTAAAATGTGACTGTTATAGAAGTAAATTGCCAAAGTACCCCTTTAAAACTATGACAATCTTATCTTGACTCAAGATACTAGTTCTATCTATCTGTATATATATAAAGCATGTTTTTTGCTATCAATTGTAATCTTAAATGTGAGAAGTGCGGCAAATGAAGTCATCTTCACTATTATGATGAAGCAGGACACCAGAGAAAGTTATGAAATCATTTATTCCCAGCACATGTGGTTGTGTACATCTCCAGCATACGATACTGTGCACATGAGAAGCATCGACGTTAGGCTGTACATGAACGGTGGTCGCCTCTCCTGCTCACACGCTCTCTCACACACACACACACACACACACTCACACAGTCAGACGACTGGTCAGGTCTACAGGGGACCAAAACTGCTTACCAGAGTTCGCCTGACTTGATTTCACATCCGCTCTATTACTCACTCAATTTTGAGTCGATGAACACAGTTTTCTGTGCTGTGGTACTCATGTCCTTGTAAACACAACAAGAGCTACAGTCCTGGCTCTGACGCATGGGGAGACAAAAGCACAGACGCTTTTTAGTCTTTTTTTGTGTTCTCCTTTTTATAGGCGGATAAGAAGAGGGAGTGGCTGTAGGACTATTGACTACACATCGAGCTTGAGTTTTGTGATTTTTCAGTGCAGACTTGGTCTCTAATATCTGGAAAAAGAAGGAGGGGTTACACTCACCAAGGACCAAATTATCCCTCCCTCCCTTCCCCATCTTCCACATGCTCTTTACTAAACAGCAAGCTAAAACACAGATTCATCATACCAACAGGAAAAAGTTTATGACAACTACTGACATAATTAAGTTTTTTTTTGCAAGAACCAAAAATGATACACATGCACACACACCATCTGACACTTAAAGGCGTGCAAACTGTATGCACTTGCAACACTGCGTACCAAAATCAAAGGGGGGGGGGGGGGGTCAACTAAACCAATGGGGGACTCCCGGGACCTGCGTGAGATTTCCTGTCACTTTTCAAAAGGTAAGGGCACTCGGAACACATGACCTGTTAGACTTTGTGTTCAGCTACATTAAAAACACAAGACTCTGAAGATGGATGAGGAGCTGCCATGATTCTCTAGTCTACAGCATAAGACTATAGAAACCAGGCCACTGCAGTGAAACGTTTCTAACCAGCCTGCTGTGTGATGGGCTGTTTCTTGCAGAGCAGATCCTGGAATGGAGGGTTTATTACTATGTACATGCAGCGCACAAGCAACTCCACTAGATGAGGATTTAATTTGCCATTTGATAAATTCTATGAAAGCTTCTAGTGACCAAGATGTACAGAGCCAAAGAGGCTTTGCCTGAAATAAATGCCTATCAATCTGAAACCCGTTTGGTCCACATTATAGTAGGTTTTTGGATAGGTGTTACTGCTCCACACGTCGGTCATCTATAGAGGTTTGATCCTCTTTTTATTTTATTTTGCACATTTATGGCCAAAATCCCAGAAGGCGTAAACCACACTACTCTAAGCCAGTGTTCAAAGTCCGCACAGAAAGCAGGAGGAGTCAAAGACGATGATGTGCACTGTGTTTGTGAATGTGAGTTTAAGATTGAGTTCAAAAAGCCAATATGGCATCAGAAACAAGTAAATTCAATGGGAGCAATAGAAACAGCTGATCTATAAATAAAGCATAAACTAAAAAAAACAGTAAAAGCGCAGGCCAAACAGGACGTACGTTAAGAGAGTGGAGCCGAGTGTGACATTGTGTCAACAAACAGAGAGCTATGGCTGGAAGTCTAAAATTACATAGGGTGACTATGTGACAGAAATTAATGAAATCAATGCATTTGACAAAGTCCCAAAAAAATAAATTGAATGTTGGTGTCACCATCTTAAAAAACAAAATGACACCACTTCCACAAATTTTGCCAGAATATTTCAGGGGTTATCAAGCTCAGCTCATCAATAAATGGTTCAATGAGACAACCCGGTTAAGAATGTTAAACAAGCAGAGTAAGTTGGGCTTCTCCTTTAAGCAAGTTAGTATGTAGAGATCGCATGCTGTTCAGCAGTACAGGTTATCAAATACTGGCCTAGTGCTGGTTGTGCGCGTTGTGTAAGAAGCACAACAAGCAATTAAGGAAACTCTGCTTTCTTTCCTCTTTTCTCCTGCCGGTGAGAACGTCACCCTCCCCCCTCTCTCTTGGAGCCTCCCCCTTCCCTTCTCCCGCAGAAACCATATAAAAGACAAAAAATAAAATCAATATACATACATCATTATCTTTCCCCTAACCCCATATGCCCCCTCAGTCTCTCCTCTTTTGAACTAATCTCCTCCGTTAATAGTGTTTTCAATATGAAACAGTGGATACACCCATGTCAGATTCTAACATTTACATGGCTTTAGCACAGTCTCTCTGCTTTCCATCGAGCGAGCGTTTAGAGAGAACGGGAGGAAGGACAAGGAGAGAGTGGAGGCAGGCAGGGAGGGACAGAGGGAGGCTTCTGCTCCAAAACAGAGGGTGGTGTATTAGTGATGCCATCTGTCCTCCTCACTACTTCAGGATTAGATGGAGTCCTTCACCCAGTTCGTCTGGAGAGGGAGACAAGTGTGATGAAAGAAGAAAGAAGCACATTAAATCCCTGTCAAATAAGCATCTACTGAGCCTTGTAACAGGTCAAATTACTATGCGAGAGACTACTGATGCATTATGAGCTCACCTTTGACAGTGCTGATCAAAAAACAGCTCTCGTCAGGCAAGTTGTAAACCATCTGGAAAAGGCAAAACAGACGAGGTGAAATGTGGCCGTTTGTCAAATATTCCTGTCAACTTGAAGAAATAGTGGTGCCTTGCTAGATCATTGCAAATTACACGCAAATAAGTGACACAAGTGTTGCTGTTCCTGCTCAGATAGCCCATGAATTTCTTCCTCTGTACAGTGAATGAGTCATTTACTCTGGCTCAACTCAACTCACCTCTATTTTTTTGCATTTGTGTCGACCATAGCCGGACCAAAAATGAATTTTTGGAGGCATTTATAACGGTAGAAAAAAAACAAAAACTTGCTGAGCGAGCAAGGTGTCTATCTGTATCCATGGTGATGTTTTTTTTCCTGCTTATAGAGGAGAGTTTTGAGTGTATCCCACAATTTCTTTTTAATTATACCACCCTAATTAATAAAGAGCACTCCACAGCTGAGTGTGACTGCACATTTTAAAGTGCCAATGGAGAGGAACATTTTGGCAAAGGGCCTGCCTGCGTGTGTGTGTGTGTGTGTGTGTGTGCGTGTGTACCTGGTCACTGAGCATGATGTGTATGCCTGTAGGACCCTGTCTGTACACCTGGTTGATCGTTCCCAGTGGAAGGCAGCACACGCACGCCATCTTGCGGATCAGCTCTGCAGCTGTGAGCTCCTCTAGGTACAGAGCATGATACACTGCACAGACACAGAGCAGGAAGGAGGTTTTAAACTTCACATTCACAAACTGCATTACTCCACGGACTAATGTCAGTGTTGCGTTGTGGTTTAACATAGAGCTTGTTCACCGTGTAAACTAGAGGAAATGCTGTGTTCTCCATTTTCGTTGTTGCTGTGTCTCTCCAGCAGGGGGCTCTCTGGAGGGGACTCCTGACAGACATACACTGTCAACCTGGGACGCACAGACCTACAAACACAGATGATAATTTATGCAATGAAAAATAGTAACGCCTTCATATTGAACCGACGGGGACGGACGGACGGACACACACACACACACACACACACACACACACACACACACACAACACACCTGGATTTAAGTGCATTGAAGAGTCTGATCCCATCTGCTGGCCCACAAATCTGGACCAGGTCGTCTCGGGTTAGCTTCAACAAATCAGAACCTAGGTAGCAAGTTGGAGGACCAGTCACTTTTGCTGCAGCTGTTACAGCATTACATCCGTGTGTGTGTGTGTGTGTGTGTGTGTGTATGTACCTGAGAAGTGAGAGAAGAGTCGTGTGTAGGAGTTGAAGCGGTTTTTCAGCAGCCACTTCTGTGCGTCCTGTATGGAGGCAGTGGGACTCAACTGCTGCAGAGGAGGACAGATGCACACAGGGTGTCAACACACGTCCACACCTGGGTCTGAGGTTTACCCACCCCCCCACTAATTCAGTCCCATCGAGCAATCACACCACTACTGTTTTTAATGCCTGGCGCAACTAGTGATTATTTTCTTTTATTGGTCAAGTAAAGCTACAGTAAATTGTAAAGTTCTCTGGCTAATTAAAAAACAAGTATTCCATTTACCATGGTGTGTTATGAAGGGAAGCAAGCAAATATTTACATTTTGGGATGCTGTCATCTGGGAATATTTGGTATTTTCACTGGTTAAATAACTTAAACCATAAATTTAATTTTCTGTGGATGCACAAATTGTTTGCTATTATTATAGACAGCACTAGATGTTTGTAGTGCCGCCACATCACTCATCCAGTTACATTCAATTCAAATGTATCAGAGTTACATCTTAAATAAATGTCATGTCAAAAGCACAGGTGTTAATGATATTAACAGCCAGTAAGTCACGACAGTGTGACACACCAGGACCCTGAAACTGAAGCAGCTAAATGGAATTTAGCCATCATTAATTCTATTATGTCAAAATGTCAGTGAAAACATGTCATTCTGTAAGTTTAAAAAAACTTTTTTTTGACAAGCTCACACAGGTGAGAAGAGTGCAGACTAACCTCCGAGTTGCCATGGCTGCCAGGGTCTGCCTGGTGATTGGGTGAGGACGAGTCACTACAACACAAGAGACGATGATTAAGAGAGGGGAGACAAACACACAACTCAGATACACACACACACACACACACACAACTCAGACACACACACACACACACACACACACACAACTCAGACACACACCTGTCTGGTACTGAGGAGGTTGTGTAGGTGGACAGCGGAGTGGAGGAGAATGAGGGAGTAGCTGCCTGGTTGGTGCTGACGTAGGCGTTGTCGGGCCACGGAGAGCACTGAGAGGAGACACATACATATAAATACACAATTAAATCAGGCTTACTTGGTTACTTTACACTGTATGCCAAAACAAAAAAGCCATAAAAAAAGGTTGAAAAGTCAAAGGTGGATTGGGAATTTAGCTTTGCACCGTCTCCACCCCACCCAATATCAAATACATGGCATTAAAAACGTCTCCTTCCCAGCAGCTGAGGGTCTAGAGTCTACAAGCTTCAGACTACAGCCAGGTGTCTACAGGGGGGCAGGCTGTGGGTGGAGTGATGGGGAGGAGGAGTGGAGGGGAGTAGAGCAGGGTGCTTACACTGCCTCTCTTGGCCAAGGAGTCGCCACAGTCAGCGGGAAGTGTCCGCTTGCTGGACTTTTTCAGCTCGTGGTCACCCGCATCCTCTATGATGGGTTCAAGCCTCGTCTACATACAGACACACAGCAGAGGTTAGCCAGCCAGCGACCAACACACAAACACAACCAATAACTTCGGGAACACACCGAGTGAACAACCTGAGGGCCGTCTTTGTGCGGCGTACGAGGGTAAAAAATGTTAAATGACTGCTTGAGTTTTTCCCCCCAGTAAAAGCTGCGATAAAACACAGAAAAGATCCTCATCTATACTGAATGATTAAAAAAAAGCCCAATCGAAGGAGCAGTGTCTTTTGTACATTTTACCTCATTTGTTACAAACTGTGCAGGGTTGTATTATTTTGGGACGTGGGCCTCCTCGCCTGACATTAAGACCACTTTTGCGAACATACAAATGAATGCAGTTTTATGAAATAAAACGTTAGCATTCTGGGGGGGGAACAAAGAGCAGAGATGCCACTTCACATGGCAAATGCCAAATATTTATTGTGTGCGTCTATCGTTTAGGCCGTCCTCTACGAACTAAACTGACTGAGCAGACGAGATGCGTCAGGATCCAGGTGGCTTACTGTCTCGGCTTAACGAAGTACAGTACTTACCAAAAAAACCCTGTTGTACATTACTGCCAACCACCTTCCAAAGTATAGCAGACACCATTGGTTTCTTTTCATGTTATTACGGAATTTAAAATATACAGGAAGGGACTTCAAACATGCTAATTAATCACTGTGAACAATCTGTCACTTTGTCAAGTTGTATTGTATCATATTTTGTTTGCAGCTGAAGAGCAGATTGAAGCTTTGCCATCTAACTTCTGTCTGTCAGCTGCAAAACAGCATTTTGATTCCAGAGCAACTGGAGAATGGCAAAGCAATACAAAGGGATTATGTGCTGCTTGAATAATGACTGCTGTTTGGTAGTTTTGATGTCAAAGTGGATTAATCCAATAGTTGTTGAAAATGAATTGGCAACAATTCTGATAATAGATTATAATTAAAGTTAACAAGCAAAAATCACTAGTTCTAGCTTTTCAAATGTGAGGATTTACTGCTTTTCTGTTTTATATTATTGAAAATTGAATATATTTGGGGTTTTGACTGTACTTCGGATGAAAGAAGAACAATCTGATGGAGTCGCCTTGAGCTCTGAGAAGATAACTGTTAGACGCAGCCTCACAGTGACTGTCTGGATGGTAAGAAGAAAAAAAACATAAGTCTAAAGCATTAATACATGCTTGAAAAAAACGTGATGGCAGTGATGAAGCCTTTTGTTGAACATAGGTTAAAAACAGCAGGATGGCCGTTCACCTCAGATTTGGCCATGTAGTGGGCCGCTTTGTAAAGAAAGCCCCCCAAATGAAAACTGAAACTGGATGCTTGTTAGTACTTTAGCCCAGTTGTAAAGCCTGAGAGTCCTCAGCAGCTGCATACTGACCTCTGACAGGATAGTGGTATCATAAGAAGGCTGGTACTTCTCCTTCTCTTGAGGTGTGCGTTTCTCCATCTTCTCCCTGTCTGTCTTTTGCTTACGGTCCGCCCCCTTTGGCTAAACAGGAAACAGAGATGAAGAGGCCGGAAGAGGAAGACAGATTCTCTTGCCGACACACGTGAAGCGGTGGAAAGAAAATGTTTTTCTCCCCATGAGTGTGTACCTTAAAGACTTTGATTTGGCAGGAGGCAGAGTGGAGGTGCTCCGTGTACTCTCCACTCTCTCCCTGGGCGAACGTGTCGAACTGGATCCTGAAGGGGACGCCCTTCTCTCCGCCGTGTTTCCTGGGAGTGAACTCTGTGCTGATGCAGTGCACCTGCAGACAGCGGAGGGGGGGGGGGACAAGAGCACGAGTGTGACCAAAATATGCGTTTGATGTGGAAATTCAGTGGCACGCCCAACAGATGGCATGAAGGATAGCCGATGTGCTCGGGTGAGTGAAGATGTGTTCGTTACCTGCACAAAAACAGACGTTCTTTTGTTCATGTCCCACAGGAACTCTGCAGCGTTAAGCTGGGAGGAGTGAGTCTTCGGCTCCACAATGCCCACTGACATGGGGATATCTGTCTCACACACACACAGAGATATTTGAACTCCAAATAACACACACGGGACGGTTCAAGTAAACATTTCTTGCTGGGCATCATTACCGATGTCAAGGAGACGGTCGCCAGGACGATTCCACCTCCAGCCCTCCAGCTGCTGGTGCTCTGTGTACTGCAGCCGGCGGTCATGAAACACCACTCGCACTATGCTCTACACACACACACACACACACACACACACACACACCATGTCAGGTATGAAGTGTACTTGACGTTAAAAGTAAAGGTGTCCCCCCCCCCACAGTCGTCCTCCAGCTGTGAGGATCCTCTCACCTTCACCATCTTGTTGTTGAGCTCTGGTAACTCGTCTGGCTTCCTGTTGTCCAACATACGCACCTCGTAAGACTGGCCTGAGAGACAGTGAGGGAGGGGGAAATCACAAGATCAAAAGAAAGAAAGAAACATGATGAGAGGGGTGCCATGTCAAACAAAAGATGACCGTGGGGTGACTGCAACTATTTCCTGTCCTTAAATGGCCTTCTCAAAGAGCAAAGGGTATTTTTTTGTTATGTAATTTAAATGAGACTGAAACCAAAAGTCCATTTTATGTTTTATTGGTCATTATATGGTTTAATTATATGGCTATACTTCTACATCTTAAGTTTACATGATTATAATTGAGTTGTCTTCTATAATTAGCCTTTATTTGTAGAGCTTGAGACAAAGCTATACGTTTCCAAGGTAATGTTTGATGTAAACGCCCCTTTACACTGTGAACTGGCTTGAAAATCTTTGGTTGTGGATCAAAAACGGTGGTCTTTGATCATACTCGAGTCCACAGACGGCTGCTTTAGACCTTCAGCAACCAAAGAAAGGCTGCACAAAATCTGCATTTCACTTAACCCTCGCCTTGACTGGCTTTACAATCTCCATTTATATTTTTCCGTTTATATTGTAGTGCTACGGGTATTGATCGCACCATCTCATATACCTAAAACTTAAACGAAACAATCGGATACAGACGACCACCCAGACTTTATTAGACCCATCTCGCACTGTGTGACATGCAATGAACTTCTAAGATTGTTATTGTACAGCGTAAAGAGATGGCTAAAGAAGCTGTGTTCTCCTCGGACTAATGGTTTTTCGCCACTGCAGCAGAATATTTGGTGTCTTATAAGTCCACTTAAAAAAATTAAATATTACAAATGAGTAAATTCTTTGTACTAAAAGGTAAAGCCAATAGCCATGTTAATAAAGCTTTGATTGTGGAAATGTCAAAGGTTTTCAAGTAAACAAATCCCAAAGAGGCTCAACAGTAAATAGTGGCATTTCTACACAATAAGTCAACATACACTTTGTTGAGTGTTAGCCCACAAAATGCTGACCAATTATTTTCCATAAAGTGCGATGACTTAATGACACGGATGACCTTCAAACAGCTCACTCAGCAAATGGAAAATGTTTTGCATCAGCAAACAATAGGCCGAAAGTTGCATTTTGGCTGCACCGGTAATTCTGTATAATTACACACTGGAAATTCCACTTTCACATAGGAATTCTGTCAAATCTTCTGTAATTCCACGAAAACCAGATGCAATAATTGACAGCATCCGTCTTGCAGTGAAGTTCACATATGTTGCTGCTTCTCGTTGAAAAGAGGATGTTGCTAGGTTCTCCATTGATGTTAAACCATTTGCTTTCCAAATCTCCAACTCCAGACGGGTGGTGTGTAACACTGAAGTGCTGAGTAGAGGCTATTCACATCAGCAATGGTTTCACTTTACAGTAATTATACTAATGTGCAATAAATGAATGTAGTAATTATTTATTGATGTTTAATGATGGCTCTGTGGCACTAGAGCGCAAAAATAGACTGTGTACAAAACACATCAAATACCAAAGTCTCAGTTTTAGTAGTCCAAGTAGAAGAATATACAGCAAGTATAGTATTTAACAAAAAACAGACAAGATGAGGCAAAGAACGAGAAAAGGAATTCCCTGTGAGTGCATGTATTTTGAGTCTCACCTTGGTTTAAGTATGTGAGCGTCTCGTCGTGCAGCTTGACAGCAGGCGAGGTGGCGGTGCACAGCACATACTGGAATGGGGGGTTTTTGGTCTCGGTTTCAGGAGGAAGGCTGGAGTCCTCCTGCTTAAAGATTGGCAGAGCCAGCACATCGCTGAGAGAGACGGAAGAAAGAGGAGGGAGACGCAAACAGAGAGTCAAGCACGGACGCGATGCAGGAAAGTCACGCGAGAACACAGAAAAGCACCATAAAAGGAACCCTTGTGGCGGCTTAAAAGTTTTCCAGCTTAACTGGTGCATTTTCCTCTGAATGTTTTTCAACCATTATTTATTAAAATTTGAATATTTTATTGTATCCATCCTGACTGCAACACAATCACTGTGCTCTCCCTAAAAGCAAAGAGGAACCTTTATTCCTTAAGACTGGGTGTTCTCTCTTTCTCAATTTGCAATGATGTCTATTCAAACTGTTGCATGCTCCACTTTTGGCAAGATTATACTTTACCTCCTCATAGTGTGGAATTATTAAATGGATTGGCTTATTTTAGAATAAGTGACGGAGGATCTCCATCGATCAAACGGCTCTCTTTATTATGTATGCATGAGGCCGTAGCAGGATAAATGGACAAAAACAGCCCGAGATAGCCTGAGCTGCTGACACACACCGTCTCTCACACTTGGCAGGCACTCTAGACGACCAACCTGTCCTCGGCTCACCCTGACAAATGCTGCAGGAGTGTCAATGGGTGCACAGCGAACGGGAGAGTGCGCGCGTGTATATATATAGATATCAGTGCCTGTGCAGAAAAGACGTCCCATGCATGTAAAGAAATGCAGATCATGGCATCTCATTACCTGGAAAACTTTTTGGCATATCATGATGCTGCTCCACTAAACCCGAGCCAAAAAAACTACAGCTTGACAATTTCAAGACACTCCTGCAGCACCTTCTCCTAGGACAACAAAGTCTCCCAAACAGCAGCCTGCTCGATTTATTCGGTCTCAAATCACTTTTCTCTCAATCACTTTCTGGTGGTGTTTTCTCTGCAGAGTCGGTGCC
>JAVQJL010100863.1:0-20189 GCA_036024295.1 Nannoperca obscura | reverse complement strand
GTGTGTGTGTGTGTGTGTGTGTGCATGTGAGAGCATGTGCGTGCATGTGTTTGTCTGCAAAGGTCAGTCATGTCCCTCTGGCTCCTGAGCATGAAGGGTTATAAGGAAGAATTAATTTTTCCATTCACAATTAGAAGTCAGCCTCGGCTCTGTGTGCATGTGTGTGCACTCTCTCTCTCTCTCCTGCTCTCAGCCTCATACACAGTCCAGACCTGTAACAGCTTGTCTGTGAGGAGTTTAAAATGCAAACTCATTTCATATCCACCAGCTTGAGTTAAAATAATTAGCACTAGATTGTCAGTATTCCATATTATAATCAACGCATATGTTCACCTCCGTGATGAATGACTTTGAGACAGACTGCAGCATGAAATAAGCAACAGTGCAGAGCTTTTAGTAGGCTGACATTTCAGTTAAGAGGAAAAACTCTATGCTGCACTTTAAATCTCTGCTTCATGATGGCTTGATTAAATGTCGATAGGCATTTATATAGTAGATATCCTATGACCTGGATGATTGAGAATCATTACATGCATGTTGATGGGGACTTTTATGTATATAAAAAACACACACTTCTCTTCATCTATGCAGCATATATTAGGAGCCACCAGCACAGCACACATCAACCGGTATCTTGCAAGTCATTTAATGAAATTGCAGACTTCTTCCGACTGTACACTGTGACATTGCTGCATGTCACTGATAGTTGTGTATTTACATAGCAAGATACTGCTTGCGTTTTTTCGTATTTGGAATTCCCAACTCCAAATCTTTATCTGTAATACTTTGCTTTCTGAGAGAGCGATAGGGAGATGCACAGAGGGATACGATATGACAGGGATGGGTAAAAAAAACGATTGGGGTTTCAGGGGGAAAAAATGGGAGTCACACAGGTGTTAACAGCAGGCTGAAAGACATAAATAGTTTAGTCAAATTAAATTATAAACAGCCACTATTATGACTTTACTGTAGATTAAGCATTACTTGCATTTAAGGCTGATTGACTTATGAATCACATGTGAAGTTTCATGGGATAGCAACGTATAAAAGACCCACAGGGGTTTAGTGTAGTGCATCATAGTAAAAAACTACTGACGCAGCATCTGGGATGTGCATACAGTACATACATAAACATTTTTTCCTGGAACTGTCAGGTGGAATGGTGAAATTGGTCCTGGCACCTTCTCCCCAGTCACCTATCATGCAAGTTGAAAAAAAACAGAAAACTATTATTGGTCTGAGTCTACTGTGTTGGCTGCCATGTCTCTCACAGAAAAAAATTTCAAAAAATATATATGTATATGCAGTTTGATCCTGGCGGTAGATATATCCTGGATGACTGTGAATCTCCAATGGAAATTTAACCAATGCCCACATCATTTGCAATGATGATGATGACATCCAATTGAAAGATTGCTAGAAAATTATACCATTAGACAATTTCTTGCGCTCTTTGTTGAGAAAATGGGCTGTAGTTTTGGCATTCTGCAAAAATCTTAACAAGCACTTCAACACCCTTGTGGGATGGATATAAGACAACTTAATTATTAATTAAATATGTAGTCCATCTAAGTTCCTCCATCTTATGTGCCTTGCCAAATTAAAATGAATGTACTGTCATTGCCAGTGTACTTTGGGAGTACTTTGGCTCCCATTTACAGTAAATCTGTATGTTTGGAGGTTCAGAGATTGCATTAGATGTGCTGTAATGGTAACTTAATTTAAAAGTGTATTAAAAACGTTGCTATTCTCCTACACATTTATTATCTTTGCTTTGTTGTGTTTGTCATCGGATTCAAATGTTCTTATTGTTTGTGCATATTTATGTTTATATATGTTTAATGTTATTTGATTTCCACTAAAGCACACTATATTTCCTTTAGAATAAAATATATATACGTTATATAAATAACGTTTTGCTTGCTTTTGCTAAGAGTTTGTGACAAGTAAAACACTTTAAATGAGTAATGTATTAGAGATCAGTGTTGACTTGTGTTTGACAAACATTTCTTTATTGTTTTCATGGTGATATTGAATTTCTAATTAAACATTCTCCTAAGGGAAGTTTTGTGGCTTCCCCTTAAATACTGTATATCAGTGTAGACTAAACCAAGGCCAAGTCTTTCAAAAGTTACACAAAGACACATTTTTTGGGGGGTGGTCCCTACTGATCTTCCTAAAACACAGCCTAAACTTCATTTAATTTTACTGCATTGTACACAAATGTATAACTACTGAAAATAGTACATTTCATTTGAAATTACATTTTTTAATAGTAATGTTAAGGCATTTTCTCTGGACAAAATGGACATCTTCAGGGCAGCTGAGGAGTTTCAGACCTATGTCACCAGTGTAAAATAGCTACTTAACTTTTTGCATTTTTACATTTGACTGCTGTAATGCTTGGCACTGTGTGTAGTACAAATAAAATAAACCAGCAGCCAGTCTGATGAGAGTAGACAGAATTGAAACACTTATTTGTGCAACCATTTAGGGACTGTCAGATATTTCACTTAGCCACATTCTCCAGCAAAAATGTAAGAAAATGCAGCAGATATCACAGATATGTAGTTAGGGTTTGCTTAGCTACATTAATCAACAAGGCAGTGGTTCTAAAATCTAGGAGAAGTGCAGTTGCTGGTGGGGTGTTGTTTATACCTTAAAACATACAAAAAGTATTTAAAAAAAAGTTATAAACAAATGTCCCACCAGCTACACTACTTTTAGTGTAGTGTTGTTACTGTTTGAGCCCAACCGGTTTTTTCATTTGAACATCTTGCATGTAGGCATGCCTGCGAGAGTAGTAACTGCAAACCTTACAGCCCATGGACATATGCTCTGCCTCCTGAGCTAAATCATGGAAAAACAATTAAGGCCATCGGTGCCAATTGTTTCTGGAAGTCAGGCCTCACCGATTACTGTACAAATGCACAAATGTATAACTTCATTCATTTTGGTGAAACTGGATAATACTGTATGTCGAACAGAAGCTTGGCATTAGTCAGTCATATATAAACATGGCCAGCATTCCCTGACAATAAGAAAATAAAGTGATATGAAACTCAGTGACAGAAAGCAAGCTGATGAGGGAAAGAGCTATAGGATAGGAGGATACAAAAGCAGAGAACACCTGAAAGGGAAATAGCAAAGCAAGCAAGCAACAAAGAAAGACAGCAGGAATTAAAAACCGAAAGACACAACAACATTGAAGAAAGATAAAACAATGACAATGCACTACAGGAAGAACAATGAAAGAAAATGATACACTGAGTACGAAAAGAAGACAGCCAGAGTATGAGTGGGTGGCAGCATGGGAAAAGTAAGAGAAAACAAGGGAGCAGTAAACATGTAATCCCTTGAGAACACTGTGCATTCTCCTTTGCACTAATCAGTAAGATATATTATTTGGTTAGTGCAGTCACAGGTCACAGAAGTTGGGTGCCTGATGCACCAAAAAAGGAGTATATGGAGTCATGTGAGATGGGAGAGGGGGAATAGTAACCAGTGTGATAATCATGTGGCGGATGGGTGCCTGTCACAGTTGGCTGATGAATGGTATTGGTGCTCGCCTGCTCTCGCTCTCTTCAGCTTGCAGAGGGGGACACAGTCTTGTCATGTGCCAACATATTGCATGTTGGTGCCGAAGCATATGTGCTGCTTATGCTATCCATCGATCCAGGAAATAATATTATCGAGAGGGGGGAGTGGGTGACAATAAAAGAAAGGCTGAGATAAGGGAAGGTTTACCGAGGCGAAAGAAAACGAGAAAGCAGAGGGACGAGATGAGAAAAGGTGCAAGGGTTTGAGATATATGGTTGTTGGAAAGAGAGAGGGCGTGAAGAAGAAGACGAGGGGTAGAAAGAGATACAGGTGGAGGGGTAAGAGAGGATGGGAGTGGAAAAGTGAGCGGGGGAGAGATGAGTATGGCTGTGTCAGTATGTTTAATTATAAATGTGTTGGAAGCGAAGCATGGTATCATACTCCAACCTCGACTCCTTCAGTGTGGGTGGTTCATTGATGGGATCCTGTATGTAGGACACACACACACACACACACACACATGCACTGTGTAGCTGTAATGAAACTACTACCAAGCAGTGAAATGGTTCCACACTGGATGCAGAGAAAATGGTGATCATTATGTTTATGTGGGCCGGTTTAGCTATGCTTGTAAGGGCCAACATTTGGCAATACAGTGTTTACTGAGGACATTTTGGCTTGTAAGGACACTATGGAAAATCCTTACAAGCTGAATTTGCTACTCATTGAAGTTAGGGTGGTTAAATTCAAGGGTTAATGTTAGGTTTAGATTTTGTAGATCATAGTTCAGTTTATGTAATGAATAATGCAAAGTGTTTTAGTAAGTACTTAACACTTAAAACAAGTTATCTTTCCTGCCAATGTCTTATGGAGGAGGTTGGGGTGAATGGGTCAATGCCCTCTCTGTATTTCCCTTTAAATTACATTATTTCTACTTTGAAGGTCATTAATGGGCTTAATGTTCTTGGGTTTTGTAATGGGCTTTGGTCAATTAGACAAGAGATGACAAGATAGATGAGAAGATAAAGGGAAAGATACAAGGAGACAAATGTGGATATAGAGATGCGGAGACAGACAGAGAGATACACTGAGATGGATAGGAAGGACAGAGAAATTAACAAGAGTCAGTAAAGAGACAAAATAGAAGAGAACAAGCAAATAGTGAAATGGTGAGAAGGACAAAGAGACGATGGAGTGACGATGAAAGTAAAGCAAATAAAGTAATTAAAGTGACAAAAAGAGAGGAAGATATAAAAATAGAAGAATTTAAATGAATCTATGAAGGAAGAGAGGAAGCTTAAGAAGAACAAAGAAGCAAAAACTGTTGCGATAGAGAGGTCAACAGAGGAAGAAGTTAGGATGTCAGGGTTTGGGTCTGATATTTAATCTGACCTAGACATCATTAATCACAGTGGGACCAGCTTGTGGTGAATATAACCCAGATAAAAGGAAGAAAAGTTACAATAGAAAAGACATAGACACACACTTTTATGTTTTTGCTGACTCACAGTAACTGAAATAGGTAACATTTTATGATGGCTGCCGCGTTTGTCATGCATAAGCACACAAACTGACAGAATGTAAACCTACAGACGTATGAAGCTAGCTATACACACAAGCTATAAATAGCTATCAACAAACAACACACTGAAATGTTTTCACACACATACACACAGCAGGGAAGCTTTTCCGCAGTGTCTCTAGAGGGAGAAGAGCAGCGACTACAGTGTAATTAGGTCTTGCTTGGTCAGAAGTTTTATTGGAGGCTGGGGACTTGTCTGGAGCAAAAACCATAACTTTTCACAGAATACCATTAGACGGGGAGGGGAAGTATCATGACTAATATTCTCCATGAAGAGAGCAAGTGTGTGAGGAGTTTTCAAATGCAAGAAAGCATGCATGCACTCTTCAACTGATTTCAGAGTGAAATGTAACTAGCAGCAACATCTACATACTTGTGCAATTTGAGGTCTAAGGAGATTAGGAAAACAGCAGCACACTCATAAAAGGTTTAATCACAAAACAGCTTTTGTGCGCATCTCGCCATTATTGTGTATGTGTTGCTGTAGCTCTGCGCGGATGTCTGCGGCTCAGCAGGTGGAGCAGGGGTGTGCCAAACGTTCAGACTTGTTGAACTTTGACCTGAGCTGCGCAGCCATGCTAGCAGCTCTGTGAGGCGGCACCGCAGTGCCTTGAGCTAATGTCAGCATGCTAACATGTTCACAGTGACAGTTATGTTTAGCAAGTAGTGTGTTAGCATGCTGACATTTGCATATTAAGACTAAACCCAAAGTACAGCTGAGGATGATGGGAATTTCTTTAGTTTTGGAAAAGTCTGATCATACGCCAATGTATTGGACAAACTAATTTTGCGTAGCTCAAAAAGTGTCTGATGTTAGTTACTATGCAGGTTTAGTCCATTAATTGTAGCGTGTAGTTGAAGAATCTTGACCGCAGCTACAATACAGAGAGCATGAAAGAAATTGACTGTTTGCTCAGAAGATCTTATACAGTGGCCTGGTACTGCAAAGAAAAAGCCATAACCTTAAAAATGTTGATCCCACAGCACAGCAGGTGGCATCAAATGGCAAATTCAGGTCAGGAGGTGAGCAGATATCTTTGAGGTTAAAGGATTTTGTTGGACTGAGTGAAACATCAAGCACTTTCCACCAGGCAGTTCACTGCCTGAAAAAGCTTCACCAGTCAAATTGTTATGTTTAGGTTCTAGGTGTTGGTCTGTGGATCGGAGTGGAGTAGAACTGAAAGGCTTAACTCAGGCCAAAAAAGCCCAACAATATCATAAATGACTGGAGTGTGTGTTGCCCTCTACTTTTGTTTCATATGTGAATATTGAAATTGTCCAGTGACTTATGAATGTACTTAATAATTAAACACATGTTGGGGTGGATTTGTTGGAAAGGAGGAAAATATACTTTGTGATAAAACAGAATTACTGTCTAATAATCAAATGGATGGAGAGAAGATTTATTGTTGAGAGAATTTGGAGAGAGCTACAATAAAATTTGAGTTTTATACTCTGGAATCTAGTGTGGAATGACATTGACAATAAATAACTCATATCTGTTAGTATAATTAGCATTTGAAATGTGCTCTGTTAAAGACGTGTGTTGTCCAAGCTCATAAATGTCTAAAAATGACATTATTATTTTTATGAGTGCAAAGTAGGAGATGTTAGGTCTTGCTCAGGTTAATGAAAGCAGGACAGAGCTTCCACTTCAGGAAAAGTTCAGGTATTAAAGTCGTCTTAATTAAAATAACGTAATTTTATGGAATACAGGATTGGCAGTGGGAGTAAGTCATGAAGTTCATAATGAGACAGAGGGGAGAGAATTTTTTTTTTAGAGAGGTGGCTTAATAAGCTGTGTCAATTAAAAGAGACATTTGGCTCTGAGACTGCAGTGGCGGTGTTTTTTGGTGGAGATGAACTTGCATGTTCAGCACAGAGAAAGTAGACGGTATCAACCTGTAGTGTTAGAGATTTTTATGGAAATAAAAACAATGAGAGAAAGAAAGGAATGGACTTTTTGTAGAAGAAATGGGTGGTGTTTGATTTTCCTTAAATACTGTAAATGTTTTTTGCAGGCTATGGCAGCCTCCTGTGACCAAGACACAACTAGTGTTGACCTGATGATGACAGTGACAGTATCTGAGTTAGCGTTGGCAGTGTTGCCAGGTCGCATTTGGATGTTCACCCAAGTGTTTTTAATATGTAAATATTTGTATTTGTATTTTCTATCTATTTGCCAAGCCACTGGTTTAAGTCCTTTTGAGATTATAATTATCATTAAGGATTGTGCAGTTTGGTTAGAATCATCTGTACTTCAATAAATATGAAGTGTTGCTCATTGTATATTATTGAACAACAAATCGCCCACTATTTCCACATATTGTTAATCTCAAGCACTTTACTGCACTTAAGATATATATTAAGTACGTCACTAAGGAAACAATTAAATCAAATAAAGTATTTCTGATTCTGATCTGATTACTCAACTCATACTATTATTTTTACATGCCTACATGTATTGTTCTGTATTTCTTAAGGATAGTAATGCGTGCACGTTTGTTACATGCTACCCTCAGCATGGCTCCTTTGATAGCAAACCTGTGTCTGCACCATGCAGTCATCACTTACAGAAAGCTCATTAGGATGAGATTATATCTGATGCGCTCAATGTCTCTAGTTTATCCCCATGCTCCCACTCAGTGACACATGGTCACGTCTTTGTGAATCTAAGTACTTGTATATAATCTGAAGATCCACAGGATGAACTAATTGTTCTGAAACACAAGGTCTTGGTTCCCCAGTCTGCTACATCTGCCATATCCCATGGGGGTATAAATCTTTTGCTATTAGAAGAATGAACACTCATAAATAAGATGACAAACAGACTCCAAAACCTCCCCACCCCCACCCAAGAACATGTTCATTGTTGTTGTGCGAGCGAGTTTGTTAATAAGCCAGGGAACAGTAAAGCTCAGCAGAGGACGGGCGTACTATTAACATCTGTGATTAAATGACCCACTGAGCTTTCCGATTTTCTCTCTAGATGCAGGCTCACTTTTATTAAACATAAAGTCAGGGTATCAAAGCTACAACCTCAACAACTTATTGTATCGGCTTACTGCAATAATATAAGTCTTGGAACAGCTTTTAAACTCATTCTCAGAGGTGTTTTCCCCCTGGATGCTGGCTCGATTAAGGGAGAAAAAAAAATATTCCAGATGAACATTGATGATTGGATCCACAATCTCCAAGAGTCTGCATAATAGCTCATTCCTCTGAGCTACTGACTGTCTGAGATCATTTCAATTTCCTCTCAGCCTAGGTTGTCAACACTCCAATATTCCTGGGGGGGGGCTTCAACGCACAACTTCTGACCCTCTGACTAGTTGGCAATCCTGTTATGCTGAGAGAGATACACTTCCATCTAGGCCACAGAATAACACACAGGCTTATAGTGCAAGAAACCAAGTTTCAAGCTACAAGTTGCACCATGGTACACTATGAGATGTTGTACTGTACATTTTGTAAATCAGAACTCTGTTGTAGATAAATGAGACAGTAGAAGTATTTCAAAATTGCAGTTCTATCACAATCCTCCTATTTACCAAGACTGAGACACATTGTTGGCTTGGGTTGGTCAGTGGAGATTCATTGTCCATACAGCAACACATACCACATCAATATTCAGTAAAATAAAGTAAAGGTGGATATGAAACAACACCTGAAATCTAACATATGCACAACATTTTGCAATGGTTAAGACCACACCACCATTTCAGCTTCTCAGCCAGCAGCTTGACACTTGAAGAAACTTGCCACATGCAGTCCAAGGCTGTATTCTTAAGAATACAGTCTTTGTTGAACTGCCTTGTACCATTCTGTGTTTTACCTTGCCATGTTGTTGCATTATGCAACAGAGGGTGTTGAAATTCTCCTATTGCATGCAAACACACAAACCCACACGCACACACTCCCCTTTATCTCTGTCACTTTCTCTCTCCAGCATTCCCCCGTTCTTCATGTCTTCCTTCCTTCCATCCTTTCTCCCTCCCACATATCTGTCTCTCTCCCTCCCTCTCACACACACAGCGTCAGATTCCCTCTTTTCATCTATGTGTGTGTGTGTCTGTCTCTGTGGATGGTTCTAGCCAGTAATGGGATTGGGCAGATTATACTCCAACCATTGTTGTAATGTCCATGTTTTACAAATCTCTCCCTCCTCAGAAACTCTAATGCTAGCTGCCTCACAGAGGATATGAGATGATGCAGCTGTGAATTCTGCATCTCTCCCTCTTCTGTACTCCTCAGTTCAAGCTGCCGTTCTTTAGTTGTTGTTTTTCTTTTGCAGACTTCAAAGTCTAAACAGTCTAATCGAGTTAAAATCTGCTTCACAGATCATTGCATAAGCCAGTGAAAGGCTTATAGCTTTCCAGCTTCCAAATACTAAAAGGATGGCCACTCATGCATTTTTTAGAGGCAATTCTTTTGCAATTGATACACTACAGGACCATGGCCACACTCTTGTATTTGCACTCTCGAGAGAATAGCAGTTGTATCTGATATGCAGTCCAGTGCAGGTTAATGAGGGTCTATTCACACTGCAGCACTAATACTGCTGCCAAGTTAATAATTACTTGCATATTTCATTTTGGTACAACATATTCATGTGGCGGTGTTCGTATCTCTGTGGGAGTTCAGGAGCAGTCAAACTCCTGTAGTCGCTAATCCGGCAAACTGCTGTCAGCTCTGGCATTCAGATATTTTCACAGCTTTCTGCAACAGCATAAAAGCTTACTCAGGTTAATGTGTTTGTTTTGGATCGTTTACTGGCTTGACCTGTGGGCTGTGACAATGGCGACACCAGGAAATATGACGTGATATGAAGTGTTGATCACATTTCAGTGTCCTACTGTTAATTAGAACAATTTATTATGCTAAGTGGTCTAAATCAGCATACCTTCTCAATAGAATGGGGAAGCAGGTAAACATGTAGGAGGCAAAACTGTGAAAAACAATCTGCCCTTCTGGAAATGGAATTGTGGTACAAAGGAAAAGTTGGCTACAGCAGTCTAAAATTTATTTAAAGTCTTAAATGAAAATTTAAGTTAAGGGCCTGATCTTTACCCTATGTTCTGGCACTAGAGAGAACAGTACAACTAAAGGTTTTTGCTCTTAACACTCTTAACTCTTATGTCCCACACTTTTTTGATAACAAGGAACATCATGAATCATATCTTTTTCAAATGTATTTAAAATTTTTGGCCTCTGTGGTTGACACCATGCATGAAGGGTTACAGAAATACTTTGACATTTGGGAAAAATATTTGCTTTCTTGCCGAGAGTTAGAGGGGACGATCGCCACCACTGTCATATCTGTATATACGACTGCTGGCAGCCTGTTAGCTTAGCACAAACTTCAAACCATTACTTTAAGAGTGTACATGATGTGTGTTATTAGTGATTGTGTGTCTGCCCATCAGTACTATGTGTATATGGTGTATAGTCATGTAATAGTATGGATATCTAGTTAAGATCACACTTTTCTCTTTATAAAATGTTAAGACACACATTTTCCATTTCACACACACACAAAAAGAACTTTCTTAATTTTTTTTCTTAACTTTCTTCCCATTATCGGAGCTTGGAACATTCACAGAAGTCTGCTCCAAGAATGATTAATGATGTGCTGCCTAGATTAAATATCAGAACCAACATTAAGGCTATTTCTACTCTCTGAACTCTCTTTCTCTTCCCCTCTGCCTATATTTGTTTCTCTGTCACATTCTGCATGTACTATCAGAGCATATTTTTTTCATATTTGTCTCTCCTCTGTCTTTCCCTTTTTCTATTCTTTTCTGCACGTATCTTTAGTAAAGTCCCCTTTGCTCAGATCTTACGCAGATTCAAGCTCTATATGTCTCTGTTTTGAGACATATTTTGAAAATCACAGATGCTCTACCCATTACCCCTCCCAAACACACACACACACACAGGCACACCTTTTCGTACATCTCCAGTCTTCCAGAGAGTAACCGCTGATGGATGAACGGCTGAGGAGAAAGCACCACACATCTGCGCTGTATCACAGTCTCAGCTGGATGTGGAGCACTTGTGCACAAAGACGTTAACACAGCTTGTCTTTGCCGGGATAAACAACTACCTGTACGCAGACAAAAACACAATCCCTCGTGAAAACACACATATGCGCAGACACAGGAGAGTGCACAGAATTTTGTAAAGAAATAAAGAGGTTTTGCATTGGAGGTCCCTGCTGACTCCCATCATTATTCATGTGTTTATACAACTTTAAAGTTGTACATTTGCAGTAGGTTGTACCCCGGTTCAGTCCATGTCTCAAGGCATGACAAATATTTATTTAACCTTCTGCTTAGTGGATAATAGTACAGACTAGTACTGGGCAGCTGCAGGTGTGAGCTTGTATACTGAGAATGCTCTTTTCCTCTGTAAACACATTTCTCAAGATGTCACTGTAAAAAAATGCATTTATGTTTGCCAAGCTGACATATTCTGATTCTGAATAAATGCACTGACAGGATTTTCAAATTGTATGAATTCTGTCAGAAAACTCAAAAATAATTCTTGTTTCTCTTCTCTTTCTCAAAATAAATAAATAAACACTTTTCAATATACAGGAAAAGCTGCGTTTCTCACGTTTTGTGAATGAACTGTATAGCATATTACCATAAAGTAAATAGGATGTAACGCTTAGGTACCCTTCAGAATTCCACAAGATGAAGTAACTACATTATGCATGGACAAAAGGGAATATGCAATACATGTCAGGACTTGCAGTGAAATGAGACTTCCAACTGTCTGCTGTAATATCACACGCAATGCTTTCTCCACACCAGGGGTTTTCAAAGTCTGACACTGTGGGTCTGACGATTCTGAAAGCTCCCATGTATGCGACTTATACAGAAGAGCCTAATAACAAAGCAATGCAAAACTCATGGATGTAGTACTTTGATACTAAAGGAAATGTACAAACATGATGATTCTTAGGCCAGTTCTGAAACCATAAGAAGTGTCTTTTTTCTGTGGTTTCTATGCAGATTCATGACCATTTATTCATAACAGACATCAGATATCCTCAGAAACTTCAAGTCAGTATAAATCTAAAAATATGTGTATAGTGTATGTGTGTTCAGATTTGACTAAGTTGTGATTCCAAGGAGTGACATTTGCAGTTGCACTAAGGGTTTGAAATCATTTCCATTGCCTCCATGAGCTGTGAGCTGTACACAGCTGCTGCAACTGCTAACTGTGTTGGCAAGTGGGCCAAATGAGTGGGCCACACTACAATAACTAACTTCCCGTTGTTTTTAGAACACCTGCATGCACCTGTCCTTTCCACCTCACGAGGTATCTTTGCCATACTTCTCTCTCTGCGTGCCTCCCCTTGAACTCTGCGCCTCACAGTTTGAACACCTCGCCTCCACTCTTCCAGGAGATCTGGATAAAAAATCAGTTTGTGCTGAAAAGTGTAAATTGACTTTTTTTTTACCTCAATACATAAATACATACAATACATAAACATTTTCCCATTTAATATTGGAGAAATATAATATTTAAAATATACTTGAATCTGTTATATAAATTAAAAATGCAATTATTTTTTTTATGAATATACTGTATGCATTCCCTTGTAAGTTTATTGTATACCTATATATAAAACAGGTGATTAGACCGTAGCACAGTCCTCTTTAGCCAGAAATATTGATGTGGCAGCCGGCTTGACCCTTTTTGCACTATACCCTCACAAACGCAGGAGTGGAGTTATATTTCATGAGCAGTTGGTTCCGTCCCCTGTGCAGTCTTTTTGCAGGCTCAGTGCTACTTATATTGTACAGCAGTTGTTGTGGAACTGTAAGAACGTGAAGTTGAAGCACAAATCCTGCTCTGTCCTGACAAAATCCTGCTGGATCTTTTTCTACTTTGTACTTCCACGGTGTGTTTCTCAAAATCCTCAACATTGTCCAGTGATTAACTACAGTTCAGTACAGTCACGCACGTGTGTATGTGTGTGTGTGTGTGTTTGATATAGGCCCAAAGAACCATAGGGAAGTGTTATCAGACACAGCAATGGATTCAGTTAAATACCTCTGTACTCTGGCTACAAGTTGTCTTTTGCACAACATGTGGAGCATTTCATGGTGTAATGAACAAGTGAAACCGCCTGTCATTATAATTCCATGCATGTTTCATCTCATCAAGGCAGTTTACATAAAACGCACACACACAAACCCACACTGTGAATGTCTTCTTGCATTTCTGTTGTCCCCCCTCGCCATCCTGTTCATTAGCTTATGTTATTTCATTTTCATTGCTGTCCTCAATCAGTTAGTCGGTCAATCAGCATCTCTCACTCTCACAGTTACTTGTTCATTCACTGGACCACCAGCCTCCAACTCATCATCATTAGATCCTGAATCCCTCACTGTCTTCCTGTCGCACACTCACAATCTATTCTCTGCCTGTCAGTCATGATTCTGGTATTCTTATAGATATATATGTGTGTGTGTGTGGGCGTGTTGCTGTCTGTGTGTCCTTAACAATTTGTGTTTGCCCTTGCTTGTGTGTCTGTGGAAATGCTTAGTGAAGGCATGACCAGAGTTCATCTGCAAACTTAACACAGCTGATGAAGCATAAACAAGCCTCATCAAGACGAGCGCGGGTCAGGGTGAATGTACGACCAACAAAACAAACGCACATCCAGTGCTAGCTCACAGGCGCTATTTCTCCCTTGTGCACGAGCGCAAACACAATCATGAAAAAGAAACAGCACAAATCAGGTTAATGTCCTGCAACAAAGAGCTGATAAAAATAAATGTCGGCTACGTTCAGATAAAGTTATATGGTGTATCTCCATTATTCCTGTTTTTCATCATGTTTATGTCGGGATCCAGATAATTACACACTTCCACAGCCTAATTGCACACTTTCACAACCTAGACACATGAAAGAGTTTTCACAAAAGTTTTCTGTGGTGATGACATGCTGCTACCCCAAATGGAAATATGTTCTTATATGCTTTCTCCACTTTTTCTTTGGAGCGCTATAATTTCATGTATGTTAAGTTTTACAAAAGCAAAGCAGCAGGGTCGCTTGGGTATTTAGAGAAATAGCATTTCTTCTGTAGAGAAAGTCATTTTGAATCAGCCAGCCTTTATTATCTTTGCATTACATTATAAAAAGTGAAGCAATTCAAAATACTTCCAGTTATAATCTCATTAAAGAAAACAGATTTGGTATTAAAAATTCAAAAATAACTCAGTTTTCATGTTTTTCCAGGTGGTCCAACTTCAATCTCAAACCCACTGTGGCCTTGCACTGTGTGATTGACCATTTCAAGCAGTGCATTGTAAAAAGACCACCTCAAATGAATTGATTTTTCTTTTGTTCACCTACCTTACCCTCACTTCACTGACTTCTGGTCCCATTGTGAGCAAGGTAAGGCAGCACCACGGTTCACTCCCCTGAGATGGATAACAAAGCCTATCTATCTATAGAGTTCAGTCAACTCAGTCTCAGAAAACAGTTTTACCCTTGCTCTGCTGCTTAAGGCTGCTCCCGTCTGCTGTGATGCTAGACGTTTTGTTGGACGGTGATGAAAGCTCAGTGTTTGCGACCAGGTGTGTTTTTGTAGGAGATGACAGGTGGCGGATTGTTGCTGTATGTACCATAGTTTGGCATTTGAATGTGTTTTCATGTCTATGTGGCATGTCTAAGTTGGTGTATCTGCATTGCTCGCGCTGTCTCCGAGTGTGTATGGTCTCTCCGGGACAGAGGATGGATGTCCTTGTCAGCACTGATAGGCAGAGACTTGTCGAGTTGTCAGGTAGGCAGCAGTAGCAACATCCATAGTGTGTGTGTGTGTGTGTGTGTGTGTGTGTGTGTATATGTGTGTGTGTGTGTGTGTGTGTCATCACCCCATGTCTCTGCAATGTCACGGCACAGGGATCGACGGGGTAGCAGCCTGTGTCATCAAAATGTATGAGGGCACGCCGATCCCCTTGTCGTCCTCTCTCCTTGCCCTCTTTCACCATCCTTTTCTGTCTTGGACACAACCTGTCTGCCTCTGTCCCTGTCTGCATGTCTTCTGTCTCAACTGGAATGAGACTGAAATGTGTTGAGTTTCAGTTTCACTGCACTTCTCTAAGCCCATGCCGATGACAGAGAGCAACTGGAGTGAGAACCTATTCTTTCTCTCTCTTTCCCTCTTTCTCTTTCTACAAAGTCCAGCTTTCTGACAAGAGAGAAATGCAACAGTGAGCACACTCAGGACCTGTATCAAGGGAGGGTGTAGCAGAAGACAGGAAGACAGAATCAGCTTCGTACAGGCAGGCAGGAAGATAATGAGAATAGATGGTAGCACACCACTAACTGTCAGCGACCACATAGACACACATACAAGAGAGAAAGAATGATACATCCCAGTCAAGTGACAATAGCTGACAAGTACTTGTACAGTATTTGTTTCTATCTTCCATCTTGTTTTCTGAACCTTTCCCTCTTCACTAAGTCTCCTCTCCCTCTCCTGCAGTGAAAACATCATTTGGCAGCCATACAGTGCTGCACTGTACATTGTATAGTAATTATTTATGAGTGTCAGAAGCATTGTGTTGGTCGTGCTGAAGAAAATGTGTTGTTGAAATGCCCACTTATTGTTACTGCAGCATTTTATCCATTGAGTACGTTTGTCATTATTAGCCGACTGAGACTCACTACTGCTGCGAGCGCAGCTGGAGTGCCAGTAAGCTTACTGCCAAGATACTGTTTTTACACTAGCACAGAAACCTCAGCCAGAACCAATGACATTTGAACGTGAATGTATGCAGACTATAAAAAATATTCACCAGATCGTATGTGTCGGTGGCATCACTTTTCTATGCAAGTGTAGCTGCTCAAGTCTCACTTAGAATCATCACAATAGCAAACAATATCATAGTTCTGCAACTAATCATTATTGTTTTAATCAACATTTTAATTGTAAAAAATGTAGATAATGAAAAATACCCATTTAAAGTTCCCACAGCCCAAGATGTCATATTGCCTAGCCACCACTCCCGAACCCAGAAGTAGTGCTCTTTTCTCAAATAATTGAGTCATTATGTTTTTCAATAAAATGTCAATAAAGGGGGAAAATATGGGGCTGTTGTGGTCATTGTTGGGAAATGTCACTCTGAACCACAAATGTCAACCTGCTGGTAGCACAGGTCACATATTCAGTTGGCTTCATCCTCTGGGGAACACGAATGTCTGTACACAATTTCATGGCAATCCATCCGATAGTTGTTGAGATATTTCAGTCTGGACTAACATTGCCATCCCTCGAGGCACTAACATGGCTAATAAAGATAAACCAAAGAAATTCGATCACCGATAATCATAGATGCAGATTTTTTTCCATTCGACTAATTATTTCAGCTCTACTTAAAAGTATTCAATTTACAATGATGATGCTTTTATTTGAGATGATAAAAAAACTAATTTTTGCTTGATAAGCGATTATCAATCAATGGACTAATCTAAATGACTCTAAATTATTATCTATTGTTATTGATGGTGAAGGTCTTGTTATGGTATTATTTACAACTGTCACTTGGTATGAAATAAAAGTGTCCAGTATTTCCTCAAACATCGCTAGCTTATTCAGATTTTCATATTCCTCACAGTCAAACTCTCCTCTGTGAGCTAGTCAGGTTTTAAGTTGCAGAGCAGCTCCAAACCTCGTGTAAGTACTGTGTGTGTGGAAAAGAATGAATCTTTTTGTGCTTTTTGAGCCTTCCAAGGTCAGCACACTTGGCACAATAACTGCTGAGGTTCCTGACAGCAGCGGAGAGTGAGTACACAGCTATCAACATTTTGGCCTTGTGTAGGCTCTGGCCTCACAAATCATCATGAGCTGTATTCAACTGAAAATCTGGGATGGGGTGTGCCCGTCTGGATTACACCGTCTTTATTACTGTGCTCCTCTTTCCTTTTAACAGCCTCAGATGATTTGTCTCTGAGCACACCTACTATATAGCATTTAAACAATTAGCCAGACACAAAAGACACAAAAAGCAGGCCAAATCTGCTTATCGATTTTTTATGCTCCGACATACAATATAGTTCTTAAGAGGTATCTGAATAACTGAACAACCCAATACAAATGGAAAGTATTCTTACAAATAAACAGTTTCCATTTGTGATAAATCAACAGGTATAACAATTCATCTTTCAAGTCATTTATCAAGCAAAAAAGCTGAAAATTCACTGGTTCCAGCTTCTTAAATGTAAAGGCTTGCTGGTTTTCTCTGTTTTATATAACTTTCAATTTAATGTTCTTGGGTTTTGACTGTTGGTTAATCAAAATAAGTAATTTGATGATGTCATCTTGGGTTCTGGGAAATTGAAATGGGACAAATTCACTTTTTCTCACAATTAATAGACTAAACTATTGCTCAAAATCACATCGGACATAAAATTGTGGAGAGCTTGGGTTTTCTCTAGAAGAGCTTTGTGAGACAAAGGTTCAACAGGGGACTTTTTTAACTTCTCGGAGTAGAGCATCATTACAGCAACAGAACATCATCTCTGAACTCACATCTTGAAGGTGGGTCATCAAACCTGCACACTCAGGATCTAACCATATTTGCTCCTAATAAAGACTGAATAACTGCAGATGATCTGTAGGAACAGTGGGAACACTATAGAGCAAAACATCAAACACAACAAAAAGCTGATGTCCATAAACCTGTTGCTCCAGTGTATGCTTGCATACATCTACCCTTCCCAGCATTCCACAAAGTATTAATTAGTTACGGCCCTAGTTTCAATGCCATGTCATTCTATAACTCATGTGACTCAGCCTCCCGCCTTTGATTCTCCAACCATTTTTGAGCCATGCTCCTTCTGCAGAAATGATGCTTTCTTCTCTGTGGGGTCACTTGACAAAAGCCAAAGATAAGTACGCCCTCAAATGAAGTGAAGAATGTTATTCCGTATGTACATCCTTGAAAGCAGTAGAAAAGTTTGATTTGAAAAGGCTTATTTGTCAAGAGAAGAGAATTTAGAAAAAATGACTTCATAACTTTGCGTGGCGATAATAATAGATGGACGGTGAAAGTAGCCTTGGCTTGGCGTAGTGGAGGCGTTGGGTCTTTTCTCTCTTTATTTGAATGACAACCAGGTATTCAGTAATTTTTCCACCACACAGTTCTGCCTGTGCTGAACCCGGTTTCATTCTGAGCACCTGGTTTTTATTTTCTGGTCTCTGTTTATTATCTGGTAGCGTCTATGTTTACTGTATGTGTATCTCTTTTCTTATAGTGATTGCATTCATTGTGCTTGTACAGTTATGACTGCTGGTATGTGTATGTGTGTGTATACACAGTCATGCATGAAATGCTGTGAGACAGAGTAATTTATTCTGTCTTACCGGATTGCAACAATGCAGGCTTAGATGTGACAGTACGTGTGTGTGTGTGTGTGTGTGTGTGTGTGTGTGTGTGTGTGTGTGTGTGTGTGTGTTAGCAGGTGTAATAGCATCCTTTCAAAGCAGTGTAGAAGAACTGAATCCCTCAAACTCATATTTTTTCTTTCCCGCTCACCATGTTTCACAAACTTTTGTTTCATTTTTACTTTACTGTTTGCATCTATTGTTCCATGTGAAGAAATGACAGAAAGAAAGAATGAAAGAAAAGAAGCTCCTGTACTTTATGTAGCCCTGTGAAGCTCATTCAGAGGGTGTTAAACTGAAATTTTGATATTGAGCATCTATTTGTTTGTTCACGTTTTTATTGTGTACTGTCCCAGTTCTGCCTTGTGTGGAAACTCTATTTTTCCTCTGCCTACATTTTGTTTGCCTATTCCTTGTTTTTTATTCATCTTTATCTCTCAGCTCCCACCTTGTCTCATTTTCTAACTGTCAAACTTTACCAGCAGGTGTATTCATTAGAGCCCGACCAATACTGCAGACCTATAACAACATATTCAAGAGATAAAAATATCTTATAATATAACAGTTGATATGTTTGGCAAAAAGGTGGGATATGTTAAATTGTACAGACTTTGAAATTATTTGGGTTAGAGATTTACTGTCTTTTGAGAAATGGAGATTGAACCTTTTTACCCACTGATGGGTAAACATATAAGATTGTATTCCATAAACTACATTTTGAAAAGATAGTATTTGTAGTATTAGTGGCTAAGGTAGCCAAAAACATTTGCTGAACCAAACATGGTGTACTGGAAAAGTTTGATGGACTAGCATTAACTCTCACACTATTCTACATTATGCTATGTGTTTTTAAAGTTAGTTTTTTAACATTACAGATAATCTTAGACAGAGGACACTGTGGCAACATCAAACATATCTTTGGTATTTCTGTCCTGCAATCTCTTGTTACTTATTGGCCTGCATATACAAAGATACTGATATATCTGTGAGACGCTAACTCCTGTTGATAATATCTGCCATGCCGATGTATCAGACGGGTTCTAGTCTCCTGCTGTTTCTATTTCCGTATTCCTTGCTTTCGATGAATATCTGTCTCTTCTCTTTCGGCCTGTTTCTTATTAGAATTTTTGAATGTCATCAGCATATATAAAAAAAACAATACTGCAACATATAAGCAGCATATGAAATGCATATTTTAAAAAACTAGCAAGCAAGCTTTCAAGCCTCTGTCTCTCTCTCCCTCTCTCTCTCTCTCTCTCTCTCTCTCTCTCTCTCTCTCTCTCTCTCTCTCTCTCTCTCTCTCTCTCTCCACACTGACAGATGGATATGGCTCCAGACCCAAAAATACATCTCCACTCACACACACTGACACGTGCATGCGCTAAGACATGTGAATGCACACATTTATACATACACATTCATCTATGGTAAAAAGAAGCTAAGATGTGGCTCACGGACATGGTTCCATGCACGTACACAACAGAAACATGAATGAAACATAAATAGCAGCGATTATTTAGCCTTGCCATTACATCTCTCGAGGCAGATGACCGCCCACCTAGAGCCTGGTTCTGCTCGAGGTTTCTACCTGTTAAAAGGGAGTTTTTCCTTGCCGTTGTCGCCTAGTGCTTGCTCATGGTGGGAACGTTGGGTCTT
>JAVQJL010100860.1:0-10409 GCA_036024295.1 Nannoperca obscura | reverse complement strand
ATGTACTTGACGTCCTGGAGCAGGGAAGGCAGGGAGAGAGTTTAAAATACATTACTCAATTATCCCAGCTCCTCTTCCACACACACACACACCCACACACACACACACATGCTGCACAACACACACACACACACACACACACACACTCCAGTGCAGGAGGAAAAACGTGAAAAAAAAACTTTTAAAACCTCAAACTACAGAACAAAGAGAAAGAGTTCCTGCAGGACGTTTAAACTAACTCGGTGGTGCTTTTGGATTTGCTGCAGCTGACTGTAACAAGACGTTGGGTCACACTGAGATCCGTGAGCCCTGGTTTGAACCCTCAGCATGTTGTTTACAGTTGGTTTGTTGTCCTTGTTGTCCTGCTGCTTAATGTACAGGACAGTCTGTCATTGCTCGTTGTCCCCTGAGGGAACAGATAGAGCATCTGCAAACTATCCGCTCGACCGTCATCGAGCGCAGGGAAGAAACCCAGATGTTAACTGTCTCCTGGAAAATCTCGGAGACCTGTGGAGCCTGATGAATGTCGGGGTGAAGGAGATGAACGAATGAATGACTTTGTCGTTGTTGTAAACAACTGTTACAATGAAATGTTAGTGCAGCTCCATCTCATATATAAAATATACTACTTTGTGTGTTATCTTTAGTTTTGTTCCTCGGTTGAGTAATTAATCATTCATCGTTATAAAGTCCCTTGAAATTCATTCATTCATTCGATCAATCAACATATTGATTGAGATCTTTAGAGGTGTTGGTAGAGAAACTTGAAATATTCCCGTTCAGCTCAATGTCGACACCTAGTGGCCATTAGAGGAACTGCAGCTGGTGGTTGACTCCGGATATTTAATGTTATTGTTGAGTTTATTTATTCTCACGTTGAGTTTCTTGTGATTGAAGACTGTAAAACTGTGTTTACGAGGGAAATATGAAATAAAGCTGTCTTTATCAACAAGTTCTCCAACCTCAACGATTCCCACGATGACGTACTGGACCTTTGTCGTCATGGTAACAACAACAACAACAACACGTTTAGCCTTGTGAAACGGTTGCAGTGGGTTTAGGTTTAGGAAAAGATCTCAACGTTGATCTTTTGATTCACATGGGACACAAAGGTCCATCCAGCTGGATCTGCCCTTCCTACGCAGGACTTTGGCACTTTTTAAAGGTCGCAGTCTAAAATATGTTGAGTCCTTTATGTTGAATTCAGTCGAGGATCACAGGTTTCCTCCAGTAGCAGCATGTAGCCACACAGCTGCTAGTAAGCTAGTAGCCAGCAAGCTAACTAGCTCACAACGGCAACACGTGTGCGTAGCTGAACGGATTCCGTCACGTTAAAGGAAAAAGTGATCAAGCCGAACAAGAGCTCCTTTTTTTTAATGACATTTGCGTAAAGATCAAAGGGATGCAGGAAAACAAGGCTGCTGTTTCCAATGAGAAGCAGGTGTCGGCCTCATCTGAGCGCTTTCCACAGCTTCATAATGAGGGCCGGCCACCTGGAGGGGCCTCCTGCACACAGGACACATAAAGAGCCATGGAAACACCACACACACACACAATAGCACTGCCTTCATTACCACCACCATCATCATCATCATCATCATTGTTATCAGTAAGTATGTGTGCAGAAGACAATAGAAGAAACAGGAGCTCTGTAATAATGCCACAAAATCACAAAAGCTTTTGAGAGTTTGAGCGACAATGTTGGTGAAGGTATATCAGGTTTCTTTGTTGAGTCCCTCCACAGCCTGGCCCATAAAGAAGGTGTTAAAGACTCGATGCAGTGATGTTGGAGAACGCAACACCTGCACTCAACAAACCAGACACGTGAGGCACGTGACTGAACTTAAATCCAACCATGTGTTAAACTACAGCGTGCACGGTTCAACAAGCTACAACATGTAGCTTAAGGTGTAGGTTTTCTCCCTTTTGATGGAGCTAGGCTTGAGGTTTCATCCCTGCTTCCAGTCTTTGTGCTAAGCTAAGCTAGGCTAGCTGTGCTCATCTTCTCATGTGACTCTGGGGAAGACAGAAAATCAAAACTAGACAATTGTTGTTGCTGCTTTGTGTACGCAACCGGGAGTCTCTTCTTGCTAGCTAGTTATAAAAGGAGATGCTAATGTGTTGCTAACTTAACAAAATCTTCATTTCTTGATGCCGCTCACCATCACAGGCCTCCGCTGGGGTCACTTATTAACTTTTAATGGCTTAACGATGAGTCTCTCCATCCGTCAGCCAGCATCAGTCTGCCAGAACAGCTCATTCCTGCTGATCTGCCTGCAGAGCAGCTCCAACAGAAGCTAACAGAAGCCAGGCTCAATAAAAACACCATCAAACACAAAAGAACCCGAAGCTTCCACGTCAGCGACCCCTGACGCGAAGAACCAATGAAGTCTAGCGGGAGGACAGATCCACACACTTTCCATTAAACATCAAACAGAAGAGGCTCATATGCTGTTTCACTGTACTTTCACCTGTCAATCAACCACATTTACAACCAGCGGAGGGAAATAAAGCACATGCATACATGTCTGCGATGTCTACTGTGTTAGCACTCGGTCAAAAAGACCATCGTCAGGGTCAGAGGCCCTCTTGAATCGACATGTTTCACATCAACAAAGTTTCAGCCCATAAAAAAGTTGGTGACATTGACATTAACTACATTTCTATGACTATGTTTTCACATTAAAACACAGCTTGTCGGTTCCCATTGTGGTTCATTTCTGGAATATGTGTTTTTCAGGTACGCAACAGTCAAGAAATAATGATATAAATAATAATAAACAGAATAAAAATAGAACAAACAACTAAATTCTGCTCTGAAAACTCTTTCTGAACTTCGATCAGTCCGATCATGCACTCAAATTCAGACCTCTGGAATTTTTATTTTGTGCTCACTCAATATTTTGGTCATTAATGGACTTTAAAAAGAGCAGATACGCTTTAACTTGAAGCTCTCCTCAGCTCCACAGAATGGGTTTGTGGACGTGACAGAAGTCACACCGAAGAGATAAAAATAATCCTCATCTTGACCCGATGTCCTCACAACAGCCAGCTGAGCAGCACCGACAATTACAGCCAGGTTGGGTTTGGCTGCTTCTACTCTAGCATCTGAATAAACATGTATAGAAGCTGTTGTCACCTCGCCCGGTGTTGTGTAAAACCTTTTTTTTGTCCCAAAACTTATTGTGTTGCTTATTTTTAGACTCTCTCTCCAACCAACCAAGATGTGTTTATTCTTCAGCCCTGAAGCTGCAGGGCTTCCTATCAAAATGAAACCTGGACCCTTGTTTATCTTCGTGCGACTTGCCTTTTGGCAGCGAACCACTGTTGAACCACCCTTATAAAAGCTGTGGTCACGGTTTCTTTGTCAAATTCAGCTTCGCTTCCAGCCAACGACAATTACGGTGAGTGTGGTTCTCACAGAGGTGAAGAGCAGCTCTGTCCTGCTAACGTTGTGTAACACCATCCCATCGTCATCCAGCTGATTTTGCTTCCTAAAGTTCCCCGTGCTCAGAAAGATATTTCACTTCTTGATGTTTCAGCTTCACGTTAATCTGTGCAACGTTTATCTGAGCTCACTGAGGCGGGGCTACAAGCATGATTTGTGACGTCACCAATAATTTGGAAGCAGCCAATCCTGGTTCAATATTCAACTTGCAAAAGTGTGATGTGGAAACGTGAAGCCTCCAGTGCACGCACGCATGCACACACACACACACACACACACACACACACTGACTTCACAGTGAAGCAGGAAACACGAGTCGTTCAACTTTAACTTATATTCACAGATTCTGGATTTTTAACAAAGGAGAAGATGTGATTTAAACAAGACTGTAAGAGCAATTTATTATTTTTTCCCCTGTTTATTTGGGTGTAATGCGTTTTTTTTTGTACATTGAGGGGCAGTTTCCTGAAACAGGACTGTATTTATGCAGGAAGGTTTTTTTATGGTGGCGTCTGCAGGTACCGTGTCAGCAGCTGAAGTTTGTTACCTTTGTGTGATTGATGATGTTCTACCTGGATACCAGAAATGTTGTAGATAACTGTAAACAACACATGCACAAAGCAATTTCTATACGTGTTAAAACATGTTGGAGCTTTTTAAGCCTCTTTTAACTCCTGGCTTTGGTTTTGCTGCTCACTTCCTGTCTGCTTCAGCCTCCGGTGTTTGTGCTGTTCTGGAAAGTGGATCATCTAGCAGCTAAAGAGCCAGATGTTTCCCTCAGGAGTTGGTGGAGACCAAACCAGAGGATGTAGCCAGATAGTTGCTAACATGTTAACTTGTGTCAGCTTGTTTCAGGAGTTCTTACGCCCCCTAGTGGCTAAAACAAGCTTTAAATTAATGCAAAGTATTAATTGTATCCCTTTTTATTAGCTGTAAAGTTTTATTAGCAGTGTTGCTGATAAGAAACACATTCCTACGCACCATGAACCCTGTTGTTAAACTGGAACACATGAGCCATTGTTTGAAACAGGAAAGAAATCCACCCTAAAACAGAATTCACTTCAAGCTCCAGTGTAAAACAACGTAGTGTAGAAAATGTTTCTGGTATCCCTTCAAACCATCAAATACACACGTTTTAACTGTTCCAGGTGTTTTTTAGTTTAACAGCCTCTCTGTTCTCTGCTGGATTCAGAGTTTGGGAAAAGGTTTGTGTCTCTCTGTCGCCGCCTGCTGGAGTCCAGCACATGAACACTGGACTGAAATGTTGAGTCGGTTAAAATGGCTGGAAAAGAAGGAAGTTAAGGTCACTCCTCGTGTGGTTTAGACAATCACATTGAAAATAACAAGAAGAAAACACAAAATCTCTTCTCTTCTGACAAACTTTACTGTTTATTATATGAAACACAAACCGCGACATGAGAGGGTACAGAGTGGAAATGACTTGGCATGACTCCCAATATATTAATATACACAGCTACTAGCCTATGTACAATACATGTCTGTCACAGGACATCTCTGTTAGAAATGCTCAAAACTGAATTCCTGTGGGAAAATAAAACAAAAAACCCAACACCTTCCCAGAATAAAAATAAAAAGAGAAATAGCTACTTTAAATTCTGATAGATAATCAATTATCACACCTAATCTGCATTCACACACTGAGATATTATAGATCACTTATACTGTACACTATCAAACTAAAAGACTCGTCTATCTCTCTTAACAGAATAAAATACACAGGCTCACTGTAGCAAAGGACTCTGGGAGATTGAGTTTAGTGGTTTCCTTACTTTGTGTCCTTTTCCCTCGCTTTAAAAAAAAAAATCCCCTCTCCCCTCATTTAATCACATCGTTTGGCACAACAGAGCAAACTCCCGTTAACCACTTTAATCCCAACGAGCTCCCAGTGTTCAAAGGAATGCCAAAACCCTAACTTTCTCTTAAACACACACACACATGCACACACTCATAGTGTTACAGTACAGTAACAACAAAAACACTGAAAGATGCACTCAAACTAAACAGAGTTGGTCTTCCTCCCTCTTTTCTATGAAGGTGGTGTTGATTTGCCGTTTGCCCTTTTAGAAACCCAACCGGGAGAACACACTGCACATTGATCCAGACGCAAGCCGACCCATCGCCTTTGCTTTGTGACATGCTGCAGCACATTACGTATGGGAAGCTTCCTCTACGTCCACAGTCCTGCATGCACGTTGTTCTGTGCTGCAGTAGTTCTGTAAACAAAACTCTTTCTAATGCTGTTACGTGCACCATCTAATGCTCCATCTATGCCTAAGCTGGCTAATCTTTGCAGGTGCATACCAAGGTGCTAACTGACACGCCTGAATACACACCTGAGGGTGTGTGGACCCTCGACATAAGACACATACACACATGTTATAGGCCCCAGCACAAACACAGTACAGTCATACCCGTGTTGTTAATGTTGGCTTAATTCCCACTAACAGCACTCATGCTACAAACGTAAGGCACTTTGAATAAAAGCATCCACCAACTGGCAGATGGTGAAATGTTGAGCCCATTCACGAAGATTTACACATTTTATATAATCATGTGATTGTTTTCTTATTTGGTTTCTTTGTGCCTCCATTCTTTCCCTAATGTCCCACTGTTAGTGACCCAGCTGAACAACATTCACATCAACAAGAACAAAACAATACAAAAAACACCAACAAAAGTGAAATACTGTAAAACAAGAAAAATACAATAGAATAAAAATCTAACAATTTAAACTACACTACAATTTGACCCTAGCCCTAAGCTCCAGTGTGGGTTAATATATGAACATGAATAACTGAGAGACACAGACAGTGCTTTACAATAATAATACAAACCACAGGGTCAGGAGAAACTACCAGGACTGAAAGAATCTGGACACTTTTTGGCATTAAAAGCCAAAGAGATGAAGAAAAATAAAGTTAGCGGCACCTTCGGCACAATAACAACATGAGAAGATGATATGTCAAAAGGTCTGAGGAGACGTTTTGGTCAAAGGGACTTTAAAGAGATGGAGGAAATGTTTAAAAAGCTTTAGAAATCTTTGTTCACTAAAGACTGAAAGGTTTGGATCTTGCAAAAAAGTTTCTCCTCTGAGGTGACCAGCCTTTTCTCCATCCACCTCCACCTCCACGCTGTTACCCACAAAGCAAACCCAGCTTCTGACCACAGGTTTGTCAGACTCTTCATTCCCTCTGATAGCGACTTACTCTTGTAAAGCAATTCCAGTCCTCCGTCTTCTCGTGTCAGATCTTACTGACGATCCAGAGACTTCTGGGACAAACCCGCCGTCTTGGAAAGCCTCAGTGGTGCATCCCAGCGGCTGCGGGCTCACTGGTTGACGTGGGGCCTCAGGGCTTGGTAAAGTCCCTCGAAGGTGGGTCGGTCAGTTATGTCGCGTCTCCAACAACGCATCATCAGCTCGAAGAGAGAAGGTGGACAGAGCGGCGGGCCGTAGAGAAAGATCTAAAAGGGAAACACAGGAGAGTATTTTGGCTGCTGGTAGATTGTATAATAACGACTGAACAGCGCCCCCTTGTGGAGCAACTCAGCTCTCCTTAACCAGAACTGGTGTGCAAAGTTTGTGAGCTTATATCAGTGGGTTACAAGCTAGTTCCACGCAGTGCTACAGTGTCTAAAACGTTAGCATAGATCCAGCTAACGTGAGTCACAAACATGCACACTTGTTCCAATGATGCAAGATTTCACAGGAACTGGAGCAGCTTTCACAAAACGACTTATAAACCCCCAAACGGTGGGCAGGCACACCTGGATGCTGGACTACTGCCTGACACATCCCACTTCTACTGAACTCTGTCCCTTTGTGGGTGCGTTTGGTGTCGTCTCACCTGTCTGCCCTGGTTCCTGAAGAACTCGCCAGTGTTCTCTATGACCTGTTCGTCGGACAGCAGGCTGTACGGTTGCTCCTTACACAGAGTGAAGATCTCCCACAGGGTGACTCCGAACGCCCACACGTCACTGGCCGTGGTGAACTTCCCCTGGAGAGGTGACACATTTACGTTTTACCAAAGAGCTTTTCACGTTTTAGAAGCCACAGGGTCCACGAGGTTTTTTGTACAGCCCAGTGACTCTTCAGTACAGACAAACTTTGGAGTTTGCGAGTCCAAAAAGTTGTAAAACATCAGTAAAACTGGTGCTGACTGTGTTGCACAAACCTGTGATAAACTTAATGTACAGCAAAACCTTAAGATGAAGCTGTTCTGAGAGCCACAGGCACCTGGAACTGATTTCTAAAGACTTAACCATCCCAAATGGAGAAAGCTAGCTAGCTAGCCTAGCTTATTGCATAGCTGTGTGGCACGGTCCACTTATATTTAATCTCTGTCAGAGTACCAAAGATAATTGGTGTGTTTACTTATCGTCATATTAGCTCGCAGTGTGAAAGCTAGTACCATCAGCTCGGAGGGCATTTGTGACGGACTAGTTCTAGCATGTTCCTGGCTTGCTAGCATGTTAGCTCCTGTCATCCTGCTAGCTGTAGCAGTTCACCTACAGTAGCCCAACGAGTAGTCACTATGTCACCAAGCTTGTGGCGCCACGTATCCGAATAAACCAGGTCAAAAATCAGAGGTTTGTGCTTTTGGGTTCCTGGTAAGCACAAATACAGTATCATACAGTAAGAATTTTAAACTTGAGACGGTTCATTTTTATACATAATCATACAGAAACTCAGAGATCCACCGATTAAAGTTAAACATCACGGCATAAAGCTTTTGGTTTTCCTTCATTAGGCGCATGTAGAGGTGTACCGAGGGAACAGCAGCTACCAACCACCAGGTGTAACTGTTAACTCCTCCCCTCCCTCACCAGCAGGATGCTCTCCCAGGCCATCCATCGTATGGGCAGCACCGCTCGGCCCTGGATGCGGTAGTAGTCGCTGCTGTACAGGTTTCGGCTCATCCCGAAGTCGGCGATCTTGATGGTGAGGCGGCGGTCCAGCAGGCAGTTCCTGGTGGCCAGGTCACGGTGCACGAAGTTCAGGGACGCCAAGTACTTCATCCCCGACGAGATCTGCACCGACATGTGGAGGAGGTCGGACAGACTGGAGGGAGAAAGGGGAGAGAAGGAAGGAGGAGGTGGAGAGGGAAGATTAATGACCTCTGAAGAAACGTGCTGATCGCATTCATGTCGCCCCCTGCTGGTTGCATGAAGAACTACACCAACTGGCGGGACCGAAAGGTTCAGATGACATGGTTTTAGCACGTTAGCATGTATTAAGGCGTGTAGGGTTTAACAACCTGACTGATGGGATGTTGTTGGCGTGCGTCAGCGTGCTCTCGATCTCCCGCTGCGACAGGAACATGTTGAGGTCTCCGTTCTCCATGTACTCGGTCACCATGCACAGCGGGTCGGACGACACGCACACGCACAGCAGCCGGATGATGTTGGGGTCGTTCAGGCGAGACATGATCTTTATTTCCTTCAGGAAGTCGTTCCTGGTGGACAGACACACGGGGGACACTCTTTCATTTGAGATACATTCAGATTTCAGTTCTGGAGCATCTTGTTCGCTCAGATAGGAAAGTGAAACATCGGCAGCGGCAGTCTGTGGTCACACAGTCCGATAAACAATCATTACAGCACCGAGTCAAAAGAAAACAGACTTGAAGCCAAAAGAAAGACTCTTTGAGTTGCAGTTATGGAGGAGTGAGCTGAAAATCACGTAGCTGAGGCACCTAGAACCTGATGCATCTTGTCTCTGGATCGATTCGGTCACTACAAGGCAGCCTAAACCATAACCACACCCGTTAAATATATAGCACTCGTTGTATAGAAGCCTGACCCTACACCTAAAGGTTAATGTTTGCTTGTTACTTAATTATTTCAGGTGAAGTGTAAAACACCTTCACTGTAACACATGACGGTCTGACTGAAACTGAATCTGATCTATTCATCAGACGTGTGAGATGTCGCTCACTCTCTTCTGTCACTTTACTCGAGGTTTTTCTCTACAACCACTGGCCAGATTTCCATCAAACTGATCTTCATGGTCCTCAGAGGATGAATCCAGACACTTCCTTCTCTCCGTCCTCATTACGAGTGGACTATGATGTGTTGCTGTGTACCTGGCTTGGCTGGTAGCGTCGGCCCTCAGCTGTTTGACGGCCACCAGCACCGAACGTCCATCCCTGTCGGGGAGAGGCGACCCCTCCCCGAGGAACTCTGGGAGTCCCTCTGCCTCACACAGGTGGACCTGCAGGAGACAAGGATAAACCTCACCATCCACACATTTCCAAAAACCTTTCAGACTTTAAATCCACAAACTTTCAAGGATTTCCAAACCTCCCCAAACTGCCCCTCCCCCAGCTTCTCCCTGAAGATCAGCTGCTGCCGCGGGAACTCTGCGGCGGAGATGTCCTTCCTGGTGAGCGAGTCCACGGTGAGGGCGGGGACGGCGTACATGTTGCTGCCGGTGACGCCCTGCAGGCGCACGATGTCCGTCTCGGCGTAGTGCGGCGCGTTGCTATGGAAACACTGATGAGGAGTGCACTGGGTGACGTCCGGCTCGGCGTAGCCTCCTCCGCACGCTGTTGGAGAGACGAGGAGGACGTTTGTTTCTTCTGACATTTTCTTTTTACCATTTATTTATATCCACATTAATCTGCATCATGTTGAGCTGATTGAGTCTCTTGATGATTCTTACTATGAACCCGTCCTCCCGTCTGTCCTCGCTAACAGACAGACAGAGTCCTTATCTGCCTGCTGACTTGTTTGGGACTTCCTACACTCATGTACTTGCTCCCTATAAAGAGTGTAACCAGGTTCTTCACTGTGACACCCCTTCAGTTCACATCAACGGGTCCTTTCTGCAGAAAGCTTCAGAAATACTCAAAAGACTTTGGTGTTTCAGAGACTCTTGTTTTCAGGTTTCCATCACAAACTTGGTGTCAGTAGTGGGATCGCTCGTCTGAGTTTGTCCAGA
>JAVQJL010100856.1:0-21319 GCA_036024295.1 Nannoperca obscura | reverse complement strand
GGTGCTGAGTGTACATTAATGAGGAATAAAATGAACTTTTTCGATTTTAGCAAATGGCTGCAATAAAACAAAGAGTGAAAAATTTAAAGGGGTCTGAATACTTTCCGTACCCACTGTATATATATATTAGGTTGTAAAAACTCGAACTCGCAAGAATAAATATTGAATGAAGTGACATTGAAAAGTTTAGAGCTAAGTGCAAAACTGATAATTAGGGAAAGAGAGAGAGCTGACATCATCAATGATACCAGAACCTTTTCAACTCTGAAATTAACCCACACATGAAGTGTGTGGGTTAATTACCTTGTGCTACTATTTTGTGCTGCTAACATGGGAAATTACCTCTTTCAGCTTTAATGAGAATGTTTGTCACAGAAAGCAAAGCACAAAGTGATTTACTGATCTCTGTAAAATGCTTTAGGAAATTAGGTCCCGAGCTTGTTCAGCAGGGTTTTACTCATGTGGTTTTACATTTGGCTTGAAAATATGGTTTCAAACAACAGGGGAAACTGCACTTAGTCCCCCACTCCCATTTACAGCAGGTGTACATGTTCCAACAATCAAGCACTTCAGAGAATCACTAACCTTTTTAGAGGGCAAAAATAATCACAAGTCTGCGTGAATAGCAAGTCTTTATGTGTTTAAGTATTTATAAAGCAAACCAGTAAATGAAAATATCTGTTCATATAGAAATATTACATAGGCCTATAAAGATTAAATTATTCCCCACTTGTCATTTATTCCCTCTACTGAATATATATCAAAATATCTAAATAAACAATGTTGCTTGAAGTCTGTGTAAATAGTCAACAGTTTTGTTAGCCTAAACAACTCTATAAACATGATGTATTTTGTCAGACATGATCAGTAGTTCATGTGTTTCTCCCCAACTTCCTCTTGAATTTCTATTAATATAATTATATATTTCTATAAAATATATATTTTCTGAGGTGTCCACGTTAAGGACTTTGTGTACTTCAAACTGTGGTGCACGGTGTTTCCTTGCAGCAGGAAACATGAAACATTTAGAATGAATGAGGGCATAAAATCTGGATGAATACCTTTTTAAGCCAATCAGCTCCTTATTAAACATTCAAGTATTTTAAAGTTTAAATCAGTAAAACTTAATATTGAAAATGTACCAAGCACACATTTGTTTTTTGTTTTATCTTTTGTTTCACTTGTACAAGCACTCACACCCAAGTGCACAGAGAACATCAATTAACATCCACACAAATACACACACACACACACACACACACACACACACACAGAGGCCCGATAGGAAAAGATAAACTTTCAGTTCAGACAGGTCATAGAAGGAGGGCCTGAGAACAGAGTAAAGTAGTGGGCCAGGCTCCAAGTATCATTTATAAAACCCCCACCACCACCCCTATGTGAGCGCACACACACACACACCGCCCTGTCAGTGTGAGGCAAAATGGTTTACATAAAACCCCAAATCTCCGTTGGCACACACATCCTTGATAGGTGCATGCCTGGTCTTGCTGAAGTAGAAAAACTGCTTGATCAGGAATGGAGCATGCACGCATGCACACACACACACACACACAAACAAAGTATAGTGTACAGTATAGTGTCTCATAATTTAAAATCACACTCACATTCAATCACATTTAAAATTAAAATTAAGATTTAAGAAAGCAAGTGGTATGCAATTTGTAACCTGATGGGGTCTTGCAACAATCTTATGTTCATTTGGGTTTTTAATTGTACTGTTTTTTTGTACTTCATTTCCCAAGGTTGCTTTTTTTGTGAGACAGCAGTACAATTATGTATTATGTTTTATGTATTATGGTCATGTAAGATTTAATGAACTCTATCGTAATAGGTACATTGTAATAGTATGTATGTTGGTAAAGTGATGTGGTTTGAAAACAATGCTATTTAACATTTACAACTTACAACATTTGTCTATGCGTGTATGTATCTGGATGCTTCATCTTTGTTTCTATTGGCCTAGAAGAAAAGAGGGAATTATTTGGGCAAATTGAAAATCTGACACACACACCTCAGCTCAATGGTAGCCTAGATCCTAAAACCAAGTCTTAAGCAAGTCCTAACCCCCAAAGAGCTGTTTGAAGAAGTGAGTACTGTCCAAAATGTCTACACTTTCCAAAATTATCCTCACTCTTAAGGCCTAAAACCTAAACTGGTTCTCACAAAAAGTAGAAGTAAAAGAACGCACACACATGCACACAGTGAGCCTCTGCAGTGTAATTGCAAACACACATGCTATCTCTCTCACACCCACACAGAGAGATTAGACCATCTGGCATCGTCTCAATTGGAGCTGAGCCGAGCATTGCTCATCCTACAACCGCTGCCTGCACGGGGCTATCTGGGAAATACACGAACACTACACTTAAAGTGTTGTTAATGTATAAAACAAAGAATCCAAGCGTACATCACCACACATGAATACACACATATACGCTTAAGCCAACACACATCGAGTATGCATAAATGCATTTGTGCCCCACTCATATATGTACATAAATAGGCCATGAGAGCTGACCGTACCACTCAATATGATCCATCCTCATAAGGAAGGAGACAAGAGAGCTTTCATCAATCAGTAATAAATCTATACGAAGAAAAAAGGACACAGAACACAGGGCACAATCAATCCCTTTACCTCAAGAGAAATCCACAAAGTATTGCTGTCTTCAGAACATTAATTTGACCGAAAATATGAAACTTTTAGTGCTGTATTAAATAAACGGGTTTGAAAACTAGATTTTGTGGTCAGACTGTTGAAAATAATGCACACTCTTCATGTTACGGAGTGATAGAGAAAAGCTGGTTTGGCGATGAATTCTGAATTATTCTGAAGTTTGCTAAGCTTTGTTTGCTCTTTGTGATCAGAAGGGAGATAAGGATGACAGAAAGATTATAAACTAGTTTTTAATGCATTTCATAAGGGGTTCACAAGAATTCCAATGTGTTCAACTTAATTCCTCTGTTCACAGATTAAGCACGGCACCGCTCTCTTGGTCTGGCCTTTCATGGCCTTTTAACCTTCAGCCACATTGATGCATATAAGGCTCATCATCCCCATCTCTGCTGTGACACTGCCCAAACCCTTAGCATGTATTAGGTTTAATAGCCATAAACAACTATATTTGTTTGCACTTTGTATGAGATAGTAGCATTTACAATAGCACTTACAATATGTGGATTTCTGAAAGTACTGTAAAAATATACTTGTACTGATATAAATCAATAAAATTAAATTTTGAAGATCCATACCATAATTATATCTACTCACTGCCATTGATTTGGTAACATCATCACACCAACATGTCCGTCTCTTTGGACACTGCATAATCTCCTGCAGCTAACAGTAAAAGGGAAGGATACTGCTGTGATAATCTCTCTCCCAAAAACACATCAAGGCTTGATGCATGCACTCCGCAACAAGCCTGAATCATATCGGAGGCCACCTGCATTTAAATTCAAGGATGATAATGTGGGAGAAATTATTTTAATTGAGGCGATGAGTTCATCCGAATGACAGACAGGAAGAGAGAGGAGGAAGAGAGGAGCTTTTAGCTTCCCGTCCTCTTTCAGACAACCCTCAGGAGCGTCCAGACGAGAAGGTATTCAAGTGCTAAATCCCTTTAATCTCACACATCAAAAAGCAACTCACTTCCAGCACTTAGCTGTCTGTAGCTACTGAAATAACCCAGGACCTGCAGCTTCATCTTTTCAACTAAACACCAGAGTTCCCAGGCAATAAATAAGGAAGCACTTCCCTGGTAATATATATCTTTTGTTTGATTTTTGTGTCTCTCTTTCTCTACACCAATAGAATATTCTCTACCTTGTTTACCTCCCTTCAGTGCACTACACCACTTTGTAGTCAAAATATGCTGTACGTTGTTTACTCCTCTGTTTGCTGTAAGAGGCAGCTTTTTGTCAATGTATTATCAAAGTTCTCACTTGCTAATATCATTCTCTGCATACTCATTTCCCTGCAGAAAAAGCAGAGTATGGTAATTTTGGGCACTGTACCCCTAAGTCAGTGAAATGGACAAATTGGTGTCACTGCTCTCGTCCACCTCCCTATTGGAGGTTATCTCCCCTCTGCATCGCACCAACATGCATCATGTTTGATGGCTGCAGGCGACTATTCATGTCAACTCAAACCCACCGCTTAACAACCCCGACCTCTGCACTGTCAATCATGGCATCCTTGCACACACTTACACATGCAGTACATACTCATATAAGCTTATGCACACACAGTAGAGAATTTTGTACCACGCAAATGCACATAAAAAAAAACAAGCCTACCATTAAACAATAATGTGCAGAAACAAAACAAAGGTCTGCAATTTTGAGGGTTGCTGCTAAATCAAACAATTATCCAGCCGTATCTTGTGTGTGTGTGTGTGTGTGTGGACACTGTCATATCTCAACAGCCAATGAAGAGTATCAGTCAGGCTGCCTTCAAATTAAAAGGGTGGAGGGAAGCCAGAACAGATGAAGCTTCATTCAGATGAAGGAACGAACAAAGACTAACATGTCAGCCAACACTGGCAGCTCAGCAGCACACGCCTCTGTGATCGCACGGCTTCAAGATGACAGAAACGTTTTCTAGAATGGGATGAGACACTTCACATGTAATTACAACAAAACAAAAACGGGTTAGGGTTGGTGATGAATTAATGTGGTCGGGAAAGACTGCAGACATCGGACATGCAACAGTGAAAAAAAGTTAATCAGAGGCCCAATTTGCTATTCAGAGAAAACCAATCCACTTCACTAACAGCATAAAATGAGAGAAAACGTTCTTTTGTTTTGATGTCTGGTTTGTGTGCTGAAAATTGTGTTCATTTTTTTATCTGGAAAAAGGAAAAAAGGACATGAATTCATCAACAGTTTACATGAGCATACATTATTAAAAAAATCAAGCTTAATTCAGTGAAAAAAAAACATTCTGTATTCACCCCATTACCCAAACACTTACACATAGAATGCTTTTTAATCGTTTGATGGAATTAGTCTTAACCTAAAGTCAACCTGATTTGAGAATGGCATAACTCATTACAGGTGAAAGAGTGAGTCTTATATGCTAACGTTTGGGGTATTTAGTGGATACTTCTTTCAGCATCTGAAACAATGCATGTATTCTAATTTATGAAGGGGATATTTTGTTCATCTTTGGAGAAGCAGGGCATTAAACAGAGAACATCTTACTTTCTCTGTGTGACAAAAGTTAACAAAGTTCCTTGAATTATTATTGCTTAATTAGATGTGTTTTTTACTGTCTTCTCGTAACCTTGTGCACAATGTGTTGAATAGTGTTATTCTTTTGATTTGTAAAAAAAAAAAGAATGTGTCATTTCATCTTTCAAATGCTACACAGTGTCAATTTAACGTTAACTTCTTTATTATATTTTTATTTCAGTAGGTTTTTTGAAATTTATAAAATCTTATTTTTCTTTTCTGCGATGAAATACTTCAGTTAGTAATATGTGTGCACATTATCAATTGAGCAATGCCTCTGGGAATCAATCATGGATAAATCACTTAACACTTAACTGATGTAAAAACTAAAACTATTTTTCACTGTATGGTGATGACAAATGTTTTTTGAGTTAATAAAACAAATTTTCAAGCTTAAAATCTATACATCAAAATGGATAGATCTTTTGGCTAGCTGTTCCACTGGGAACAGTTGTGTGTCACAGGAATACAAGAGTGTAATTGATTAGTAAGTTGTCATACATTGTTTAACAATATATGCACTTCTTTCCCTGTGGACATTCCTCGTGTCCATGTCCTCAGACTACTTGTCATTTGGAGTTACCCCTCCCACTGATTATAGCTCAGTGGAGAGCATCAATCATCACAGTCAACTAAAATGTTTTATTGAAGTCTGCAGCTTTCATGAAGAATTCAGATTATCATGATATTCATGATAACAGTATGCCTTATCTCACCTTTGAGTATTTGCACACGTGTGCAAATGTCCACGGTTGGATCTGCTCCGTACAAATTAGCTGTGATAGTCTCCTTTTATTCCGTAGCGCGCTCGTTCCATCTCGCCCCAGATGCTGAGTGGAGAACCTCGCTGCCAGATATGTGCAGTGCTTTCAGTCTTCTTTATAATGAGTCGGCGGCAAGGAAAGATTCACTCTAAAATACCCATTGAAAGCCTGAAAGGCCTTTATTCAATTTGAAATGTACCTTTATTAAGATCAGATGTGAATACAAATGAATTGAGTTGCTGAACAAGAAGTGAAAAGACACACAAGCCCAGACCAAGGATAAAGTAGTACCATTTCTAAAAAGGCACTGATTGCTGAAAAAAAAACAAAAAAAAACAAAACAGCACTGTACAAGTGTCATCTTTTAAGGAACATTTGATGCTGGGCACAATCTAACTAGTTGCGATTGGACATTACTGAGGGTCTGAAAGGAAGAAAAGACTTTGCAAGCGGTGGGAGGAATAGAGCTTGTATAACACCAGACAGTGAAAACAAGAAGATGACTTTCTGAGAGGGGACGAAAAATGTTAAGGCAAGCCATCAAAAGTGGGTGGCAGCGGTGGGTGACGCGGCAAACTGATGTGGAAAAAGAGTGCGGTTAAGAGAGGAGTGGGGGGATCGAATAAATCTGGTTAAGATATTCTGTCTTACTGGAGACTCCTCCTAAGCCTCACCTGTTCCTCTGCTTGGGTCAGCTGAGTCTGCACTTGCTTAGCCTCCTTCCAGCCCCACGCTTTCTTCCATCAGGCACATTGTTTAAGTTCATTAAAGGGGACATATGAGCAAGGCCTTGATGGGCTGGACTGTCTGTCATCTAATGTAGCGTTTCTAAATTTCTGTCCTTGCAGAAGCAAGTAGAGCTGAAACAAAAGAGACTGCCTCTGTTTGGGCCAGTGAATTTTATTGATTGCGCAATGTAAGGGGGAATGTGTGTGTGTGTGTGTGTGTGTGCTTTTTGTTGTGTGGGTATTGCTGCGGTGTATTGCTCTTGTGTGTGTAGGTGTATGTTCAAATGACAACTCCACCATTATGGTCCATGAAAGCTGATACCGGTCCAAGCAATTTAAGATATAAATCAACATCAGATGCAGTTCATACATTTAAATCTAACCTATGCATTTAAATTTCTAGGTGCACGTGTGAAGCAATGTGCGTATTAAAATGCATACCACAGACTGTTTGTTATGCTTTTTAATGCACACATTTATTCGCAGGAGGATTTGTGTCTACACACATCTGTATCCACAGTAATTTATTACTACACAACAAGGTAAAAAAATAAAAGCAGAACCTGAGGAGACGAGTCCCCAGGGAGGCTCAGAATATGCACAAGTGAGGTGTTCTGTTTACTCATATGCAAAATTTTCTCCATGCTAAAGCCCACACGTAAAATGGATTTTCTGCACTCGGCTATTAAATAATGAGCTCTAACTATCCAGCTGTTTCTTGCTTTCTTTCCCATTTGCTCTTCTGTGTACAAGTTTATCACTAGTTTATGCACTATTTACTTGATTCTCCTCTTAGCTTTTTGTGCTACTGAAACAAGTGATTTTTTTGAAGTTACGCTTGATATCTGGTTCACTTACATTTTACTAAGATGTTACCAAAATGTCAGCGTTATTGAAAGCCATATATTGTATTGAAAGCTCACATTTTCTTTATGATCTGAAAAAAGTTTGATAACCTCAAGCCTTATTCAAAATGCATGGCATAGTTTTAAAAAATGCCTGGTCCTTAATCTGCAAACCAGGTTGATGTTATTGATTATTTTTGGATTCTTTTTGGCTGTGTAGATATAAAGGTTTAAACAGAGAGGTCTGACAAGGAAATATTTTTGAAAAGGTTTGCCTGCATTTTGCCTCATTCAACCTCTTTACTGAGGTCATTAGGCCAAAAAATGCATAACAACAATGCTCAATCTTTTACCACTACAAGTGAGCAACATTTTCCATACTTTTGCCTTTCTTCTGACACTTTTTCCAAAGTAATGACAGCATTATTATCTACACAAGTCAATAACCCATTTCAGAAGAACACAGATTGAAATGGCAGATTCTGATATGTGAATGTGATATGTGAAAATGAAACCTGAGGACTGTCAGAACCTCACACAGATGAAACAGTAAAAATGATATAAAAAAACAACAAACAAAACAAAAAAACTACCTTCCTATCAGTGGCTAGTAAGAATAAAAGTGTAGGTGGAAGAGGTTCAGTTTTTAGTAGACAAACAATGTCTTGACAGAAAACTCTTAAAGAAACATTTTACCACTAGTTACTGACTAGAGAATTTAGTGTATATGCTGGAAGAAGGCCATAGCTGATAATCAATTTGTGACATTCATATAAGTGAATTTGCTTTACCAATCTCACTGTGGCTATAATTAATCTGTACACAAACAGAAATGTAAATGTAAATGACAGATTGTTCATTTAAATTACAGTTTATCTATTCTCCCAGCACTTATATGCAGCATCTTAGGCTATAGCGTGGGTAGCCAGATGCAGTCAGCGAGAATGCTTTTACTATAGTTCTTTTCACAGCGCAATGGTACCACACCTGGTAACCTCACTGTGACGACAGGAGTCCAGGAGGCACTGGGCCCAGCTGTTCGCCAGGAAATTGTAACAGCATGTAACCACAAAGTGTTATTGAAAGTGGAAGTGATATTCTCATCTAACTCCCAGAGAGAAAGCAAATAAGATTTTTTCCCAAAATGTTGAACTATTCCTTTAACTCTTCAAAGGAAGTGTTGTCACACACCTCAGCACTCTCATTGGCAAGGATGACAGAATCCACAGGCAAACAGGCCATGGTGAAAACAGTCTGTAGCACGGTGACTTGGTTTCTATAAGTAGCAGTCACTGCCTTTTCTTGGTGGCTCTGTCTTTATCATTCGAGTTACTGCTGCCTGCCATGCAAGACACAAGCTGGGCAGCAGCTTTAACAGTAGAAGTCTAAGTCTGGCTCTGCTGGGATTTGCTATATTATGAGCCAGATGACTAAAAATCAGCTTTGGCACTGACTTAAATAACGTGAAACAATCCATATTGCTGTATATAGCAAATAAAGTTGTTTGCCTGTCCAAAATACAGTTCTCAACTTCAGTAACTGAGTTTAATGATGCCCAATGCAGAGAAAAGAAATCTTAAATCTTAAAAAGTTCTCACTCTCTCCCTGCCCATTTGTATCAGAATATATTAGATGATGATTAAAGTAAAGAGTTCCAGTGTTATATTGCCTCGATGTACCCATTTGCAAACCTCTAAATATATCAAACTATGTATCAGTTAGTCACCACTTGCACTGCTTAAGCAAACTAAACTTGTCACACAATACTTGAGAGTGAGTTTATAACACTGCTGAAAGGTTGTAACGATTCCAATTTAATCGATGGCTGTTAGATTGGTAAAATCTAACAGCTGAGTAGGCTGCAGAAGACAAGTGTCAGTCTCAGGTCCAAAGTGCGAGCATATGGCTATTTCCTGGAGGCATTATGTGTAGTGTAGACCCAGTACAAATCAACCTTGAAGGAGAATCAGTACAAAATATTTGTTCTTCCATTTTTCGCCACCTCTACAGGCTAATGCCTCAATTTCAAGTGTTTCTTTCAATGTATGAAATTATTTCTTCCCATGGATTGTATTTAGTTTAAGACGTTTCTATAACAGTTTTGGCAACTTTGTACATTGAAAGGCCCAGACAGCAATAAAACCCAGAAATCCTGTAGGCTCATGTCTTCTTTACCCACCTGGTTGTGATGTTTAATACTGCAAGTCACAAAACTTGATTGAGAGGGGCAAAGCATCTGGACTAAAGACTAAAAGAAATTACTACCCAGCCAAGTTACGAGTAACTAATGGCTGTCAGTCTCGAGAAGTTATATTTGTAAGATTAATTCACAAAGCGTTGTGACACTAAAACCAGTTCCTAAATATTTGAGAAGTACTCTAGAGGACACCAACATCACTACGGGGTACTCACAATCAAGCTAGTATTGTGCCTTCTCGTGTCAGTGTTTTAGAAAAGCACAACCACAATAAGCCTTATGGTGAAATAAGGGCTTACCCTAACTAAATTAAAATGTAATCAGTGTCACTGAATGATTCAGCTGTATTGTGAAGGTATTAATACAGTTCCTCATTTACAACCAGCTGATTCATTATAGGTTGGCATTGCACACTATTTTCACATTGGGAGACAGGGGCTGGTGGCATCCTGACATCTCATTATTGCACTCCCATATAGAATGGACACCAGAGGACAAACACACTCACACACTCTATCACAACTGAACTAACAATGGCAAACATGCATGCAAAAAAGCAGGCACTTGTGGACAACATGTACATGTAGTGACATGTGGATATGCAGTCACAAGTATAAACATGCAGCCACACACACTCTTCCAGAACACTGGCATGTATCGTAACCAGAGATGAGTAGGTGTGCCAGCAAGCTTTGGGTTTAACTCAGGTTTTCTGATATCGCAAAGCTGGCACTCTTTCAACTTGGGTGGATCACCATAGAAACCTACAAAGCCTGTCTGACCTGCTCTGGAGCAGGTTCAGAGCAGTGGATCGAATCAAAATGTGCTATTAACCAGCTATTCAATCAACATCATTCAGGATCATTCCTACATGATCCTGAGGTAGACAGAGATATATGTATACACTGAAGTGGCAAGTGAGCACAGAGTGATCAGGAATTTCACTTTGCTATCCAATAACGCTGCAATTCAACAGCAGGAAGATAGGTGGCCACACCATTTTCAATAATAAAACATCAACATTATAATTTATTTGTACACTTATTCCATCTTTGCAACTCAGGGGAACAAAAGATGAATTTTTATGGAGTCAGTGAGATGATGATGGTTTAAATAAAGTCTGCCCACTTTAGAGTTTTTACTAGAAAAATATCTGCACACTGCAATTAGTTACCAGTTAATTATACACTGTCAGAAAAAATTTTATGTGTTAACCATGCTTTCTTTTCTTCAAGCTATCTGTCATTTTCTTTTCGAGCTTCAGCAGCAGAAATATCATTTCAACTTTGACATTCTGTTTTTCTAATTTTATTTTCTTTATAACTGCTAATCTTAAAAGCACAAACATGCATAAAAGCACACATTTCAGTTAATATTGTTTTCTGTTACTAATTTGACCATGAACTATATAGATACAAATTCCCACACTCATAACAAATTGCTTAGTGTCACTGCATGTTTGTGCTATCTCAATTACATCCCATTCTCCCTTTCTGTGTGGAGTTTGCATGTTCTCCCTATGTTTACTAGGGTTTCCTCCATAAATCATAAAAAAAAACAAACATGGAAAATAACATGCAAGAAAAAACGGATTGCTGCAAGACAGGACGAATTTCACTGTGGGACGCAATTGCATGTGCATGTGTGTGTTTGCAGTGTTTCATGTGTGACCATTAAATTCTGATCTTAATCTTAATCTTAATCATACTTTATGCGATTTATCTTCTGAATATCACTTTCAGCTCACACATTGATCCAATTTCCCCGCAGAGATAGAGACTTTTATCTTATCTCATAATAAACGTTAAATGTTGCTTTTGATCTGTTAATGTTGCATGCGATTGTAACTACAAACACCACGTGAACACGGCCATAGCTTGATGGGTTAACTCAGGGTTAACAGACACAGCTGATAATCATCTTTTAGAGACCAGTTATTCAGGATCACTGATGCTCAATAAATCCAGGTAGCCCAAAGACAGCCTGCCTACATGGAACTTGGTTCGTGATCGAGATCCCTGGTGTAAAGACATTCACACAAACACAATAGTGCTTATATCATACAAAACTTCCCCTTTGTGCTTTGGATATGAAGTAAAGAGCAGAGAAAAATATATGTGTAGCTCAGAGGGCCACAGCCCACTACACTAATAGTGTGGATTTCAAGGATCAGAGAAATATGGTTGCAGTATAGAGCCTAACAGCATATGTAAAGCCCTCCCTTTGGTAGACTCCTTCTTAAGCAAGCATAAAAACTTTCAAACAAAACCAACACCTAAATGCAATCCATTTCATAAACAGTGGTCATTTTGTGTATGTGCCAACATAGAAAAACATCTAGGTAAACATCTAACAAATTCACCCACAAGGTTTACAGACAAGCTGAAAACATGCACACCTCTGGTCGCGTCCACAAGTGTATTGTGTAGGAGGAGTCTGTAATTGCAATAATGACTATGATACAACTAGCTAGCTGTTGTGTGTTTGTGTTTGTTAATGTGTTACTGAACATGCATGTGTACATCTAAATGCAAGTTTATTATGTCAGAGTAAGTTAGTAAAGTGCACATACTCTAAATGTGTGTGTTGGATGTGTAACACCGTGTTCCATAAATATCGAACTGTGCATGTGCATATATTTGGATGTGTGTGAAGGAGTGTGTTTTTACACACAAGGGATATTTTGAAGTCTCTTTCACCTGCTCCTGACCCCTTATATGGTTATTCAGTCCAGGCAGACATACAACTGGCTGCCACTCAGGTCATGACCTGTCCCTTCCCCTCACGGCCAGCAAACCACAGGTCAACACTAATGAGTGACAGGTCAGTGGAATAGGAAGCTAGGTCAGCCCAAGGTCCTAGTGACCTCCCTTTAACACACACACACACACGTCCACAAACGTTGCTTTCCTTTCCAATGGGACAGCCAAACCTTTAATGTTGTGGCTGATAAAAGAAAAAGAAAATTAAAAAGAAAAATGCCCCCAAAAAGTATGTATTTGAGTGTCTGTGGGCTCCCAGAAGGATGGATGGAGGTGATGGGTGTAAGGTGAAAAGTGATATTGTAGATCAAGTCACAGCAGGAACAGGACAAAGAGAGAGAGACATTTTTAATACATTTGACAGATCTGTCTCCCCACCATGTGTGTTTGAATTAATGGTTCTGCCTCTGCTCTCAGTCACTATGTTTGATGCCTGTATGACATATTTGATAAATGGTGTGTGTGTGATGTGTCATGAAATACACCAATGCAGGCAACAGGGGGTGGAAATGTTATGCATGTGAGCTTATATGTTGTATTCTTTTTTTTTCTTTCATACATACACACAAATCATGTTTCGCTATAACAACCCAAACTGGTGTATTTGTGTTCCTCCCAGTTTATGATCATACTACCAGTGCTTGCTCTATTGCTCTTTTTTATGCCAGTATTTAACATTAAATTTGTCCTGAGCTCAGCATAATAAGGAACACATTTATTAGGCACACATGCCTATATTTACAAATGCACAAGGCTGTCACATTGTCCGCAATGTACTATATAGGAGTCATAACCATGCAGTGATTTTAAACATCACCGCAAACTACAATATGTTTTACATTCCAGATGAGACTGGAGATCAAATCAAAGCAAATTGACTTGCTATAATTGAGTTTTCTCTCTCTCTCTCTCTCTCTCTCTTTCTCTCGCTGGATGTAAAACACTGTTCAGATATTTTTCTGCTTCACTGCCTTTGCTGCAGCTGTGGGGATTTGCACACTCACTGTTTACTTTCCAGTATACAAACACACACACACACACACACACGCACACACACACACACACACACACACACACACACACGTGCAACGTCTACTGGCTAAGTGCCAGGTAACCATGCCGACAGTCAACAGTGTAATGGCAGGTTTGTATGTGTGTTGACATCTTTATGAGCTAGAGTGACTGGAATTACCACTTGGACACACACACTGACAAGCATATTGCACAGCGCTTTTGAGACACACACAGCAGACTTTAGATCAGTGTTTGGTGTTGCGTGTCTGACAAAGACCTCATACTGCAGTTGTTAAAATGAGGACTAGATTTGTTCTTTACAAAATATCTTGACATTTCGGTCTTCAGTTGCAAAAGGTTGTTGACATGACATCAATTTTCCCTTCTGTATAAATATTTTAAAAAACAATTCAATTGACAAAAAAAATACATGTAAATTAAAAGCAGACCATTATTAAATCAATGAAAACATTTTGTTTTCTATTTTTCTATTTAGTAAAAATGTGTCAATTCATCGAGCAACATGAGTAGAATTCATTGAAGCAAAACATCAATATTCAATAAATAAAATGCTATTTTTATGCGACAGGGAAATGTGCATGTGACACAATGATTAATTGTGTTTGTTGTGTGTGTGATGAGAGACATGGCAAAGACAGATTTTGACTAAGAAGAAAGGTGTGTGGGCAGAATAAAGCCACAATTTTGCAAAATACATTTATGAGACAAAATGCACACCATAGTCTTTTTTTCAGTCCGATAACTCAACAGCTACATTGTCATCTCATCTTAGATTGTGATGAGGCTGAAAATGACTGACAGGGGAGCCAGTGAAAACTCTAGACAGCAACAAATGTTACACCAACTCCAAGACCTCTCTGACACAAAACACCAGGCTTTTTAAAGATTAGATACTCACAATACTGGGATGGCCTTTGTAGCTGGTTAAACCAGTGGAGGTTAATGTCAGTATCAGGTTACCAATCACACGAGTGGTTCATAAATCCTACCTGAGTGGAACAGGTAAGATTCATGATACAGAAAATGTATTGTTTTAAGACAATAAAAATGTGCTTCATCTCCCCCCTTCAATCTAATGTTCCAAGCAGAAGGCTACTGTTTAGAAGGCGAGTGAGGATTTGCTTGCCCTGACCTCCAATCATGAGCATATTGCTTAAGTAATACAAACACCAACATTTACATGCAGTATAATTTGTAGCTATTTTATTCAAATGAATATGAATTGTTCCACAGAATTCTCATTAGGTAGTCCAATTATTTCCTATAGTGTTTATGCAGTCTACGGTGCCATAAACTAGTAACCAGCATGAAGTTGAGTCTAACATTTAGTCTTTTAGCTAATATCATTGTAGTCACTGTTTCAGCTACTTTGTTTATGGAATAGCGTGATTTTGTTTTTCATCTCTACACTTATTTGATTTCTTTCAGACAGTTAGATGAGAAGTGAAAACATTGCTGCACTTAACTTGTAGTAAAACCACAACGTGCTGTTCTTACATTTCTGTGTGTGTATAGATTAAACAAACAGCATGTTAATAAATCAGTTTTAGAGATTCTGGTAGGCATATTGTTCAGCTTTGAATACAGCCAGGCTGTTCCCCCCTGCTTTCAGTCTTAATGCTAAGCTATACTAATTCCCTGCTGGTTCTACCTCCATACTTAGCACACAGACACAAAACTGGTGTTGAGCAATCCAGTTGCCAATCACTCCTCTATTTTAATTGGCTAGTGAAATTCCGCATCAACTAACAATTGAGGTTGGCTAACGGGAATGTTCTTCCTGGTTGAATGTTCAAGCTTTGAATATTACAACTTTTCAATTTTCTTTGTAAATCTTTTTTGCTTTCTTTCCTCTTTTCCTTTGTCCTGTCTTTTATTTCATCTGTTGCTTATTAGACACTGTGAAAACCTCCAGCGCTGCTCAACCTCAGATCAGCTCAACCTAATCACCCTGCCTGTCTGCGATCTATCTACAGTCAATCTTTGTACATACTCCTACTTGTATGCTCAGCAGCACCTACACACAGTAATACAGAAACCGGATAAAAATATTTCTCCTGTACCTGTACTGAATTAACTTTTTATTGCACATTGGAGTGGATTTAGTTCTGCAACTCAGACAAGCATGCCTGCCCTATCTGTATCCTAGCCCACATGGGCAGGAGTAAGAGCAAAGGTACTCATGACTTAGAAATCTGCAGGTCAGGCTTGTGCAAATCATGTCAACAACACTGTACGTTCAACCAGTTCCACCACATTTCAGTGCAGAGAGGAAAGAAAAGCACAACTCTGGCAGTTAGCGCTCAAATGTGTGTGTGGCACTCCCAGGGCCACTCCCATGGCCACACACACATGTTATGTACACGTTATGTACAGTATGGATATGTGTGTGTGTCTATTTCTTCATTTCTATACTAGTGCTAGTACTGTAAGGTGAAAAAAAAGACAAGCACAACTGTATTTGATTACATTATTTACCTAAGTGAAGGCATTCGTCCAACCTGAATATTGCCCCAACCGCCCACATGAAGAAAACAGCTTCACACACAGATTGCCCATATTTGCTTTAACCAGATCCGGCAAACAAAACTATTAGTGCCTGTGTAAATAAAGATGTGTGAATGCTGTAGCGTTGTTATAGTGTGTGTGTGTGTGTGTGTGTTTGCAATGTTCTATCAGAATGAAATAATACAATGTACATTATGGTAATATAGACAAGAAGATGGTGTGCATTTGATCTTATACGTTTCGTTAATGTATTCAGTGTCTTCATGTACCGTATGCATATCCATATTCTGTGCAGGTCTTATATGTGTTCAATGCCTGTTTGCTCATGTGTTTATATGGGTGTGCATGTGGTGTTGAGGCAGTGTCTGAGATTCACTGTGTCTCTCCAGCTCTGTGTGCATGTTAAACGGTGACCTATGAAGTAAAGCAGTGTTACTCATCACATCTGTAGTCATCATTGAGGCTGCACCCATGGGGATGAATAGAGCACAGTACCTGCAAGACAGAGAAAAGACAACGTTGGATACATTCTGCATTTACTGTGCTTGCATGCAAGTTTATAGGGCTACCAGTACAGATACACAGATCAAGTTTAGACGTTCTTTGTAAATGATTAACATGAATTTCACCTGGATAATAATATTGATGTAGTAATGCATTGCTGCTTTTATTAGTTTTTTGGAGCAAAGCCTGTGAAAACATGACAGATAATGTGCATCTGCTGTTGATAGCAAACAAGGCTTGGCAGATTGAATGTCTGTTTCAGTAAATTGATGCAAAAATGTGTCGCAAACAGGCAAAACAATCTGGACAATTCAAAAGCCAGTATTTCTTTTCATGACAGGCAAGGAAAGAGTTAGTAGTAGAGCAGGGGGTTGCCACTGGTAGGTAAAAAACCAAATTCGCTTTACCATTTCTTTTCTTACTTGTTTTCTTTCTTTATGCCTCCCATCCTTCGTTCTCCCATTCTTTCTTTACCAGACAGACTGGTTGCCTATTTGGTTTGACAGGAGCAGCTAAATGCAATCTTTCTGCCACAGAGGTCCTGGTGATGTTTAACCCATTCAGAGCAGTGAGACAGGGGAATCAATCACCAGGTTAAAAAAAAGGCCTGTCCTGCTAGCTGCTGCCTTAACACCTATTCCTGCGGCCGGCTGACATAGAAAGGAAATCCATGGGAGTGAGAAAGAGGTCAAACCTATTTAGAAAACCATGGGCAAATGTCACATAAAAACAACGTGTATAAATGGTTGACCCCTTAAAATGTTTGTTCTTTAGTCACAGGAAATGTAGCAACCATTACCCAACCAGAATGAAAGAAAAGCAGATTGAAATGTAATTTTAAAACATTGTTGTAGGTTCAAACAGGTGAAACATAACTGGGAAACTAAGATGAATCAAGCTCTGCTCATTTTAGGTATTTATAATGCATCCATTTCTACACTCAAGCATTTACAATAAAAACAAGAGGATTTCCATATTTTACTTCAATTTGTTTATTATTAATCATGTATGCTTGGACTGGGTGGACAATATCTTTTAATGACAAGGTGGAAGCATCTCCTTTTTAATAACTATTACTATTAGCCTGTAAAACAAGATATAGAAATGTACTTTCACACTTAACTGCATACTTGTATGTTAATTATTTATTTAAACGAGAGTCACTATGCCATTTCTCACAGTAAAGGACTTGGTCCTACCATTATAAATTTCATACCCATTTTAATGAGATCCCCCCCCACAGCTGCGAGTCTGCGAGTCATGTGATTCCTGGCTGTGTTTTCACACAGCTCAAAACTTTTTTTTGCAGTTTTGAATCCTGGCAGCGATCTCATCCCATACATCACTAGCACGATAACCACAAGTGAAACCTCCCTTGTGTAATCACTTGGCAACTGTTTTGCCTGAGTCTCATATCACTGTCAGAGGATACTACCTTTTGACACGTCCTCCAATATTTCTGGCCTTGAAAATTATTTTGCAGTGAAGACAAAACAAATTCTTTGGCATATGCTGTCACTTTAAAAAGCTGCCACTGAGAACATGTTTATACAAGATTTGTGCTTGCTGAAACTCGTCAAAAGAGACAAATAAAGGGGAATGTCAGGAAACAACATAGCCATGACCCTCTGCCCCACAATCAATTTCAGAATTCTGTTTATAAGTCTAGTTCTCTCATTTGCTTTTCTCTTTTTCATCCCTATTTATTTTCTTTTCGGTTTTTACACAGATACTGTAGATGCAGAGCAGTGTTGAAGCCCCTTGTGGTGCTAATTAATTGTGACTGAGGGCCAAGAAACAAGCCCTTTCATTTAAACATTGAGAAACCCTGTCCAGACCTCAATGTACTTAGTTTTTAGGAGTCTCTCCAAAATCCCTCCACCTCTACAGTTTTACCTCCTACTTCTCCTCAGCTTATCACACTCTCCCGATGACTATCCTGTAGGACCCGAATGCAGACACAGGAAGAGTAAGTTGAGTTATTTGATGCAGTTTACTGACACAGGAGAGGGGGAGACATGGAACAGACACATCAATGGCAGGAATGCAGTGGCTGTGCCATATTATTGTGAAGTAGGGAATGAATGACTAAACTAAGCTATTAATAGCTGTTCAATAAGATGGTCAGGTAAGTGACAGGGGAGAGAAACTGAACAGGGGCAAGTAGTGGATCAAAGGACATGGTGCAAGTGTCATCATGACAAAAGTAAACTTCTGAAATATTTCTCATCTGATTGGGGATGGAATATTTTAATATAACTGAAGATAATTTACATTTTTTCAATGTTTACCTAAATTCAAATAGCATTTTATTACATTGCCCCTCACTGACAAAAGCAATAATATCAGGTTGATGTTAAAGGCCCAGCACCGGCTGTAAAAGCTACAACATACTCCTCTCACAGTCAGTTAGATCTCCCCAGGTGCCAAAGAACCAAGGTTACACATATTAACCCTGATTGGTTGAGCAAAGGTGGAGCTCTCTAATGGACTCAGTAGGCCTGTCCACTTTCTCCTGCAGAGCAGGGCACTGACATTTGCATAATATAGTACTGGTTTAGATGAACCCATCACCAAGTGAAGTTATAAAAATGGCCATCATACACTAACCCTGCATCCACAGTATCAGCAACCCAAGGATCAGCGGGATCACAAGGGTAGGTTGTGTCTGTGTTCACAGAACAAGAGTTACAATGATCTATTTAGGGGGCATAGCAAGTCAGTGCCCTGAGTCAGTACCCTGCCTTGCTATGCTACCAAGACTGTCAGCCCAAAAGAAAAAAAAAAACATTTTTGGTCCAAACACAGGATCTGAAGGACTGCACTTAAACTAAGACCTTTCCATGCAGATACACCAGGATTTTAGCAAAAAGTCTGTTAAGTCATTCATATGGTACTGAATTCTTTTATTAGCATAATGGACATTGGCTTTGCTTCCATGAGGCACATAGTAGTATTTCCACTCAAACAAGGCAGGCCCAAATGTAGTTTAGAATGTTTAGACATGTTTTCTGGCAGTGGTTTTGCCTCTGGGCATTTTGAACCCCAGGGATGTGGAGGGTCTTGGCAACACATAGGGTCCCCGAGGGGCACACTAGACACCACCATCCTGCCTGTTCGATGAAGGAGACAATTTGTCTGTCCTTCCTAAAATATCAGAAGTGGTGTGAAGTGTTGAAAGACACACATTACTCTATCATCGCCAGCAGACAAATTGGGGTGGGACTCTTCAAGGACCCATGCCTTCCCAAGTTATGATGATGAGGTCCATGCACTGTACTGCATTGTCATGCCTGGGTTTAAAAGTTTTAAGAAATTAATGTTTCAAATTTAAGCTTAATGGGTAAAAAAAAACTGTGCACATTAATTTCCTATCAAATTATAGCACCATTACCAGATACGGAATGCAATTTTGTTGATTGCAGGTGAGGGGGTTGGGGGGGGGGTTCTGTTAGAAGAGAAACTGAGGCCACTATGATAAAGTGGGGTAATAATTTCCCCCTGCCACCATGGCCACAGAGGGCTAGCCTTGGCCCCCATTCCTCCTCTCCTTCTCTTTCCCTTTACACAAGGAAGAAGGCCAATATGTGCCAGAGCGACATATCCTTCCCCCAGATAATGGAATTGCCTAGCTGTAATAATAATTTAAATTTCACGCCCTGGTGCCTTGGTGTGGAGGGATCGCCGGAGCAGTGGCATAAATTAGCCTCCATGCACTGAGCTGATCGATGACTGCCCCGTCCGCCACCTATTGATCTGAGACAACTCCTGGGAATGAAAGTATACCCTGGATCTGTGCACACACAGTTACACCACCGTTTTCTTCACCAAAACTTAGTGAGAAACTGTGAAAGATGTATTTAGGTATGTTGGTGGCCTTTTGAAGGCACAGTAAAAATGCATGACAAAACTGGATCAGGAACAGGAACAGTGTCAGGAACGTGTTCAAGGTAAGTAAGACAAGTAATTGTTTTGCAGGAGCAATGCATGTATTTTAGTTACAGTCTAACAGAGTAGACAAGTATCCTCCCCACAAATGACTTGATGGCACAGTAAATGTCCACAACATGTCTTTAAACACACTTTGCTTCCCGCCAGAATGTTGTTCAGTCTGCTTGGAAAGAGTATATCTCTCTCTATATCTGAACAACCCTACCATTGCTGTAGGTTTGTATAAAAACACATTTTTATAGTGAGTAACTAACATCTATTTTCCTTCCACTTATCTATAAGTTTCAAGCATTAAAAGGAAAAAGAAGAAAACTGAGTTGGGTAGTTCAAATGAGCAAGTAGTCACCACCCACAGAAAATCCATCATGAACATTTTAAATAAGCAATGCTTTAAAGCCTCTTAAAAATTACCACTTTGCGGTGCATCATCCTGTGCTGTTGTGTAGTTTTTGGCAGGGCTAATTGAAAAAAACAGCTTGGCATCAGTAAATCAATTTATCAATCAACATAAAAGAAGAAAGTTGATAAATAATGACTGTGTATATGCACATATATGATGCATTATTGAGAAGTAGACACAGCAAAGAGTTAGAAGGCTGACTGTTGAAAAATGAATCTTTGTCCTTTGATGCCTTGTGGTTCAGGGAAAACATTCTGCCATGAATTCAATCAGAAAGCTGGAGATGGCTGAGAGCTCCTTGCAGCACAATTATGCAGGCAAGCACACACACACACACACACACACACACACACACACACACACACACAC
>JAVQJL010100848.1:0-28467 GCA_036024295.1 Nannoperca obscura | reverse complement strand
CCCCCCCCCCCCCCCCCCCCCCCCCCCCCCCCCCCCCCCCCCCCCCCCCCCCCCCCCCACGGGTATTCCTACAGGAATGCTGATTCCAATAAAGGCACCTTGGCAATAACCCTTCAGGAGTATGCCACAAGACTAACAAAAGGAAACCTCTTAATTACATGCAGAACTTAATAAAAATGAATTACACACTTAGTAGAAGCCAAGTGTTTGGATCACGAACACAAACGCGGCACCAAAGCGGATTAACTCAACTTTAGTGATGCAACAATGAGCACTCTATATGCGTAGAGCAAGAGGAGGGCAAACAGATTTAGATTTCTGGGTTTAGGTTCCTGGGTAAGAAAACACAGCAAACACAGACTCTAACCAAAATTACACAAATTCATGATGAATGAAGTGAGTGGCACAGGAAAGGAGAGGCACAGTTGCACAGGTTCGCTTGGTTTTAAAGTCAAAACCAACCTTTTTTTGCAGATATTTTGAAGACCACGTCATTTGAACTAATCTCATGGCTTCAGCTTTGTGCTCAGAAAGTTATACGTTAGCACAAATTATCGAGATGATCTTTTCTTAAGGCCCAGACGCACTGCAGATATGTAGTAGTAGTAGTAGTAGTAGCAGCAGTAGTAGATATGTCTCAGAACCGGCTCTCAAGTGACTCTGAGACCTTCTTGTGCTTTCCTTTCCTCACCTGGACAGGAAGTGCGGATCAAATACAATTATGTCTCAATAGTTAGAAGAGGATTTTAAATACGATATGCACTTCTTAAGGAAAGTGAGTGCGAGCATGACGGGGCAAGAGGAAAGGAAAGAATTACTGACCTCGTGAAGAGCCTCGTTGGCAACCTGGTGCCCAACATCTGGAAAAGAAGGAGTGAATAAAGAAAGGACAGCAGATGATTCATGTTTCCCCCGGCGCTGTGTGCCTTTTACAACATTGTGAACTGACAGAATGAATCAAAATAATCCCCCAACAATCCCATCTCTGCACTTTCTATTGTGAATCAACTGACATGAGGCAGAGAATCTACTTTGGTAGAGCACTTTGACTTTTCTCAAAGAACGTTTTCACCAAGGCAGAGCTGTTTATGTCATCAACATTTTTGATTTTTATCCACAGTAACAAAAGGGGGACAGATAATGTAGACCACGTGTTGCGTGAGCACCGTAACAGCTCCTTGACCTCAAGTTGAACTCATAACCGCGTAACTACAACTACAAACTCGAAAAGTATTCCCTTGCCCTGCCACATTTCCATTGACGGAAAACAAAACAAAAACTGAGTTTCGAGCTCCTACACGAAATAATGGAATATGCCGTATTCACGTAGGGAAACACTGTCGGGTCAAGACCAATTTTTAGAAGCCAGTCTGAAGAGTTAAATCTTTCTTTCCTAGATTTATTTATTTCTGAATAATCATTTTAAAAAGAAAACAAACCACAAAACCACATACCTGGTTTTTCCAAAAGACCAGAAGAAGAGTTTGTCTGACTTGCCAACTACGTTTTAAACAGTCATACCTCCTAGTGACGGTGGGCTAACTGCCAGGCAAACTAGTTTCACTGGTTGGTGCCAACTGCTATTCTAAGCAGATCTCACCTCCCCTGTGCCGCTTGCCTTTCTGCTTCTCCTGGACCTTTCTGGTGAAATGTTTGTAGGCCTCGGTCTTCTGGTACTTCTCCAACTCCCGCATGTAGCGCTCCTTATCTCGCTCCGCCTCATCCAAGTATCGCTGCGGAGAGAAGACTGAAAGGTGAGCAGAGCAGGGAAGACTCGAAGAAAAGAAAAGGAGGACTGTGGGTAAGAAATTATTCCTAATCAGGATTAGTTTCTTTCAACAGACAAAAATCTGTATTTCCAATATTAATAACCTACATTTACTCGAGGCTTGTTAGAGAAAATACTAATAAAACCATCATGCATAGACCATGTCCCAGGATACTGGCATATCTGACTCAGCTTTGAACTCTGTGTAAAACAACAATGTGGTAGAAATCAGCAGAAAAGCTAAAGTGGCTCTATTTCACCTTTGGATTTAAAAACATGTCCAGACTTCTCAAAACTTATCTGGAAAGAATGGCAAGAAAAAGCCTAACTTTGATCATTATCTTAGTAGCTATGCAGGCGGTGCTTTGCTTACAAAAACAAAACAAGACAAATGTGACTTCTTTCAAATGAACCTGTGAGCTGTTGATGGAACTTTAAGGCAGTGGAAAGGGATCGTCCACGTTTTCCCTGGTTGAAGCACAGTGGCATTTGCAGTAGAATGACAAATTCTTATGGAAGATCTGCCCTAATATGACTGTAATAAAGTTCTATCACTACGAGAACGCAACTTCATCCATTGTAATCTCTTTCTGCTATTGTTGCATCACAGTTGAGGGCATATCTAGGACACAGCACACGATGCCATCAAACTATGGCACTTTAATCTGTGGAAGGATGTCAAACAGCTACCAAACATAGTCGTGTGTGTGTGTGTGTGTGTGTGTGTGTGTGTGTCAGTGTTTTGCTAGCTCCAAAACACTGACACCATGGACTGTACTGGCATTTTGTTCCAACACTCCTTTTGTTAGATGAGTTGGTTTGTGAGCGTTAGTGTGTCAGTGGCTGGGGATGGTCTTGTCTTGTGTCTTGAGTGTTCGCATGTTGCAGGTGAACATTTCAGTGAAGTCTTTCGAGGTAGCGATGGTGCAATTACCGAAAGCCAAAGGGCAATGACACATTTTGCTGCTGGCTCTGCTCCATTTGCTTTCTTCCACTGCTTGCCCTAGATATTCACTATTCCTGCACTAATCTATATTAATACTTGTATAGAATTTGAAAAATTTGGAAGGTAATCTCAGAGTAATATGCAAAGTGGAAAGGAAAGAAATGCAGAGCTTTGACACGTTTGTACGCTCAGTGTGTAATCCTGCCTGGAACTTTTTCACTGACCTGCTTCTCCTCTGGGGGCAGCTTGCTCCACTCGTTGCCCAGCATCCTCGTAATCTCTGGAAAGGGCACGTCTGGACGCTCCGCCCGTAGCTGCTCCCGTCTGTCGTTCATGAAGCGAACGTAGCCGGTTAGAGGGGCCTTGGGTGCATTGCTATCCTTCATTGGCTTCTTCCTTTTCCTCCCCTTGGTCCAGCTGCCACGCCGGGGCTTCTGCAGAGACAACAAAAGCAGATATGTTTTTAAGGTTTAGGTAGCAATCCCCCAGGATATACACTGGCAGGCCATTCTTGGAAAAATATGTCATTGAATAGCTGTGTGTTCTTCTTACCTCATCTCCATTTCTCTGGCCGTTGTTGTCGGTGTTGGCTTCGGGAGAGCCTGTCTGCTCATCCATGACGTCTACGACTACAGGGAAGATCTGGAGGAAAAAATTGGAAGTTGTTAGAATTAGGAAACATCTGGTACCAGTACGGTAAGAGCTACAAACCTAGCTGGTATTTATGAAGCGGTAAAATCAGTTATTAGTTAAGGTAAGGCTGGGGGAGCCAGTAGGGAAAAAATAGAGACACATATTGCTGCGCATTGAAGGTGGGTTACACATTTTGAGACAGGGCTGGACTGAGGCATGGAGCATGTCACCAGGGATGCTGCCCAGGCAGGAACTAGTGAGCAGACTGTTCTTTCTGGCGCGGTTTGTGTCCAAACTCCTCCCAGTCTTGGCTCCAAACCTGCCTTTGGCCCGCCGCATTTCCTCTAATAGAAATGTCATGCTGCTATCAATCATTATTGAGCAATTACCCCCCTCACTCGTCATATGCTAATGTAGTATATTTTCAAAAGGAGGAAGGCACTGGAGGAGGTACTGCCTCATAATAACAGATAATAAGACAACACCTACATGCTAACAAGCTCTGTGCTAAAAAAATCTGTTCTCTAGCTGAACTTCTGGTCAAACTAAGCTTTAAAGAGATTTTGTAGTCCAAAAAAATGTCTGTAGTGTTAAATCCAACCTTGAAGTTTGGCTCGTAAAACTATGCTAAAACATTATTAATCTATGTTTAAACTCAAAATAAATGAATTAAGATAACACATAATGCTGACTGGGAGTACGTGTGGGCAAAAGCCCCACATTGAGCTCTGAAAATAGAAACAATATCACTGTGTTTTAACCTTTGACCTCTAAATCACTACATGGGAAGTGAGCCTCTGCATCCTGGATGTGGTTCCCCCCCCCTCCCGGCTACAAAACATTGGGAAAACTCAAGAGGAATTAGCTGGTCTACCACCAAAAGCACTTTTGGGAAGAGAATATGTGGGAAAGCAAAGTTAAAGTTATCAGGGGGTTTTCTTACTAACATTTCAGTGATGCCTGAATTCAGTTTCTAGAAGTATTCAGTTCCTTTCCCCCTTTTCTGTGAAGCTTGTTTAAACACGCCTCAGAAAAAATAAAAAAAATAAAAAAACATTTCTTGCAGGAACCCGCAGGTAGGGTCTTTGCTATGAACAGAAAATCTCAAAAGATAACAAAGAGCACAAAATGACTGTATTCCCAGTGTTCTGCTTTCCAAACCGAACAAATCCAAACTATGCTGCAGTGCCCTCCGCCGGATGAACGCGCGCAACGCAGCATGCAACGATAAACTGCACGGAGTTCTTCCTAGACAGAGTAATATAACATTACAGCGTGGTGTTTCACGTTTTTACACGGTGGACTTATCTTCTTCAACACGCCTCGTTGTATATTTAAATGGTATATGACTACTGTACATTTGAGCATTAAATCACATTATTTCAAACTACTAATCCCAGGATAAAGTGACCGAAGGCCAACATGGACGTGTAAGCAGGTAATTCCTATGTTTTACAACCCAAAGAAATAACTAAATAGCATTAAATACCACAATGGGTTGTTACGTTAGCATGCAACGTCCTCTGTTGGTTGTAATAACGCACATAACACTTCTGTATGAGCACAGTCAGCAGTGTTGGAAGCAGCTAGAATTACTGTTAACGTTAAGCTACATTCATGTCATTTATGCGCTGTGGTCAATATGTTAGAAATACTGTCACACTTGCCAATGAGTGGTCCAAATCCCATTGTGATGCTTATATGCTACATTAGATAGAGATTTTGACGAAATGAATGCAAACCGCTAGCGTCAATTCTGTTCACTTTGGCGAGCCTACGTTAACTTCACCAGCTGCGGTTCGTGTAATGCGGGGTCCAGCTCCACTGCCTACTGCCGTACGGTCGTTGAATGCATGCTATGCATTACGTCAACCGTTAACCTTAAAGGCCAAATGCACAATGACTTACTTATTATCCGAAACAATAGTCTGACAGTAGCACATTGAGACTGCTGAGCTAATAGCTAGCTGTATTGCTAGGTAGCGTTAGCACGCCGTTGGCTAGCAGACGGGCAGCTAACGTTCTGCTTTAGCTTACACTAACTCACCAAAATACATTTTGAAAACACCATTAAATGAAACATTTAATGCACAGATAGCTAAACCATCTCGTAAAAACCAACCTGATAACGTAATCCGTAGCTGTAACCTACCTGGCCAAATGATTTTCCTAATCAAAACAATACAGCAGCCACTCCATAGAATCATACCGGATAGACAGGCATGCAACGTTAAACTTCGCCCTGCAAAAGACTGTTGTTTCTGGCTGTATGTTTTAACATGTCATGGGGATTGTGTTTTTGCTTGGTTAGATATGAGAATATCGGAGAAATGTATGGGATGTGTTCACTATAACTGGATAGTTTCGGATTCAGCCTATACTAGGTACACACCAGAACCAGCAATTTCATGTAAGCAAATTCTACATGCCGCCCTGCAAACATGACCTCCGTTATAGCAAACTGCTCTATACAATCTAATTCTGTGGCCCCTTCGTTTTCTTCGTGTATGTTAGACCAATGTCTTTAAGGGTGTTGCTTCCCCCTACTGTTAATGTTGCTTATTACATTTCTCAAATGTGGCGAGTGTTCCCCCTTGAGAGACTTATTTACCAGACGTAGAAGTAGGCTAGGTTATGCACCAGGCCGTGTAAGAAGTATTAAGTGGATGAGATGAGGACTTCTTTAATCTGCTTTGGACATATGTAGGTTACTCAGGCAAAAACGATGCTAGGAGCAGAGTTGGCAAGCCCTCAAGCTTTTTGTTGTTTGTAGAGCATTCCTTAATGCCTATGTAGCAGCTGCAACTTGTAATGCTGCCATCACCTCTTCTTTCTGTGCCCTCTGCTCTCTCTGTAACGAGACAGACAGACACACACACACACACACACACACACACACACACACACACACACAACTCACTAACAGCAAAATTTACAGTGCTAGCAACACAGGGGTACAATCAACTTCTGCAAACAATCAGAACCTCATATTGCACTGAGCATCCCACATGCATTGACCCATTATTTTATTAATTTGACACAAAATACACAAACTCTGCACCCCTGCTTGTGGAAACAACCCCTTTCATTGCAGCCTTGTCTCTGTCGGCTAATATGGCCTGTCCAAACTGAAAATTCAGTAACACATTACTGTCCAGAATACAGTAATGAATACACAAGATTAATAGCGAAGCCCCCAACCCAGAAAACCTTCCCTAACTTGACCGATAGAAAGTGAGAGAGAGTGAGAAGACTAATACTCTTATTCCAAATTAACAGATTGCAATTTCAACACCCAGGCGAGAGAAACCTAACTGTAGCTGCAGTCTAATTGAAACTTTGATTGCAATCTCATCGCAATTATCCAGAGTTAATCCGACCCAAATCTCAGGCTCATTAAACACAGGTTGGGTACATCCAGAGTAGAAAATGAAGTCACAAACAAAATCATTAAAATTTAGCTCGGAACGCTTCTCAAATTTTCAATATCTTGTAGATAATCAAATCAATTGCTGGGGCCATACGATATGGTTTCCCAAGGATTCTCCCAAAGTTTCTCTGAACAAAGTGCCAAGAAAAAGTAAACCTTTAATACAAGACCTTAACATTCAGTTTTCTCTGTAAGTATAGTTCACAATTGGAAGAAATCTTATTTCACATTTAATGACATTGTCACACAGTACTCCATCAGCATGGACCAGAGTTTGATATTTCTATGGCCTCACCATTCCACCTGATGTTATATATTTAAAATGTCTTATGGATAATTTTATGCTGAACACTCTAAATCATCAATCTGTGATGTTTATTTTGTGGTACAATTTTGAATTTACTATTTGGGTTTATCCGCGTCTGTCTAATTCTTCCTTGAGGTCCTGATGTGTTATAATAGTAGTTACAGAAAAGAAAGTGAGTGTTTCTCAGAGTAACAACCCGTAGTCGTATGAATCGTGGCTGTATTGCTTTCAGAGGTTGCTGTCAGTGGAAAAACTGACATTTTTGGCTTTTCTACAGTAGAATTGTCCTTGTAAGACATCAGTGAACATCAGTGCAAAATAGCGAGTCCACAGGGCCCACACCAAAACCTGACATTTGGTATTAATGTTATAGATGGCTGAAAAGATACTGCAATAAACTCAATTGAAGCTGCATTGTTTAACAGTTTGCCAGTTTAGTTATCTCTAATTAAAAAGCTCCCCACAACGCAACCTGGCCAGAAATAAAAGCTGATAACATTTTTTTTTTTTTAAACCAACTGGGATTTGCTAACAATTATAACAGCAGGTATTCAAATTAGCTATGAGAATATTTTAGTTGTACAGAAAAAACAGCATCTGCCAATAATATGGTAATCTCTACCAGCAGACTTCTCATATTCTGGTTCTCCAACAGTCATGAATTAATAAGAGGTAGCACTGCCTGTGGAATCATGTTTGTCACTAATTGGCTGACTTGGAACACACAAATGATGCAGACCAACTGTTCAATTCCCAGCAGTAGGATGTCTGGCTCGGTTTTTCCATTTTTTCCCCCATCCAGCATTAGTGGTCACTGCATTGTGGGCAGTGACACAGCAGACAAAGCTTGAGAAATAGCGAGCCAGGTTCAATCAGCTCTGAACTGGACACTCTTCAGATCCCAGCAGGCCTGCGGGGCGCAGCATCCAGTTGTCCCCTGTACCGCCATCCACCTGTCATGTCAGTTCGAATCATCTGGTCCCAAGCTTTGCGTAGAGGAAAGGTTTTGGGGTTGGTCATATGTCCTTGCCAGTCGGCTGGTGTGGCCTGGAAAGTGGCTACATTGTGACACACACACACACTGCATGCACCAAGCCCTCCTTACGCCTCAGGATCTCAAGAGTGCTAATGTCACATGACGTGGCAGTAGGGTGAGAAGAGAAGTTAGTGAATCAGTGGATCATCTGTCTAAAAGTGATGTTATTGAGTAAAGTGTGATTTTCCACTGTTTGAACTGTGAGCACAGCACTGCTAATTACCATTGTTTTAAGAGAAACATTCAGATTTAAGCTACTGCGAATGTACTCAGTCTTCTACAGCCAACAAAACAAATCCCCCTTTGATAACTATAAAATTCATTTCATACTCAAATTCAGCCATTTAATTCTCTCGGTATTGTTGCGAGCTAAGGTTCAGCCATAGAGACAACGCACCAAAGAGCTAATTTCAAACTTCACAGCAGCTTTTCTGGCAGCAACAGGCATATTGTCAGCACATTTGATGTTTCCTTTGACAATGGGGAGAACATCTGTACACACAAAGCATTCGTGTTCGCTTGTAATGACAAGTGAGTTGTGGAAACAGTGGGGACACCGTGGAACTCCGTTTGGTTTCTGATTGTTTTTCTACTGCACCTTAGTATCCTTTATTCAATTTAAGGCAACTTATAGCTTGTTACAGCATTGCAACTGCAAAATAATTATATTTTTGGTTTATTATTAACTGTACATGTGTATTTTATTTAATCTTAATTTCAGATCTCATTTTATTCTATTTCAGGTGATTATAATTTCCTTTATATTGTGTTTTTAAATGTTTTAATGCATTTCTTTGCCTCATGTAAAGCACTTTTACATAAGCGTCTGCATGGAAACGTGCTATACAAATAAACCTCACCTTGCCTTGCATCAACGTGGAACACATTGGCACCAGCGAGGAACTTACCTGCTGTGTCTACATGCAGACGCACAGGTGGCACATTCATTCGAACACTAACACAAACATCACATGAAATACAGATCACACTTGTCCCACAGCCTATAGTTTCAGCTATAGAGCAGATAATTGGCTTCAAATTTGCAGAAACTTGACATACATTTTGATATTAATGAGAACGAATTTCCTGCAGCTCCTTCACGCCCTCAGGCTTTAAGATAGGTAGTTAATATTAATATCCCTGAGTGTTGTTTGAAAACAAGTATATCAACATATGTTAAGCGACGCATTCATTAGCTTATTTAATGATCCTCATCAACATAACTGGTTATGGTTCAGTGTATGATGGTGGATGTGGCAGTGTATTAGGTAGCTCAAGAGCCTCTTGCTTCTCATCACAAACACCAAGCACAGCTGTGGGCTTTGATAATAGCACAGAGAACAAGAGCTCAAAGGGCACAGGGACTGTTGCATCATCTTGTTGCTATGCAACCATCTAATTAGTCTTAGGTAGCTAACCTGAACAATCAAAGACGTATGCTGTTGAAAACAAGAATGGATGAAGATGGATGAACATGGGTACGTTTTATCCTCACTGGGAGAACACGGCGTGGAGAGTGTTCTCGTCTTTTCCAAAGGCTGTGGCTGGAGCAGGGGTGGGCAACCATGTGCAGCAGAGGGCCAAGTATGCAGGGTTTCATAGCAATCAAACACTACACCAGGTGATTCCAGTGATTAGTACCTCTTTACTGGTTGAAGCTAATCAGTGAAACTACCTGGGGAAAAAAGATACTTTCAAAAAAAGTATTATATGTAATCACGACCACAATGGGGAAAGCTAAAATATCTCCGAGCTGTCATTATCATCATCCCCGGAATCCTTTTCATCAGAACGGGTTGGTCCCTCTTTCAGCTCATGTAGTCTGGCCGTCATGAAGAAATGGCAGAAAAAGATTCCTTTCACCCAGTGGAAGAATAACATCTGATTTATGTTGATATTTGACATGAATGCTAATTGATTTACCTGAGCCACAACTGAGAGCAGTGACTTCCTGGAGGTTTTCAGGAAACCAGCGGAGACACTGCACGGAGTAAGAGTAAGAAAGTTACAGCACTTCGCTACCTAAAACCACAATTTGTGCAATCCACATTACGGTTTGTGTATGTATCAAAAACATGACAAAACATGTTAACTAGTGCACTTTAGAGTTGTTGGTAGGCAGAGAATGAGAGCCAGGCTAGCTGTTTCCTCCAGTTTCCAGTCTTTATGCTAAGCTATGCTAAATACCTCCTGATTTCACCTTCGTGCTTCACACACGGACTTGAGTGGTATCGACCGTTTCATCTAATGAATATGCTTATTTTCCCAAATGCTTAGCTTTATCTTGAGTAACAGTTGATAATCATTTTGACCTCCCATTAAGGCCTTTCAGCAGCTCCTGATTCACTGCCCTGTATGATGCATGTTCTTTAGTGTGTATTTTACACAACAGTGAACAATATGTGTCCTTTTTGAACAGCCCTGATGATTAACACCGAGACCATTTCTGCACATTACTTTTATGAGAACAATCACAGTATGTTCAGTCATTAAATTGACTTTAAAGACATATATATATTTTTTTGGCAGCACATATTTCCACGGAAACACACAGCAGGGGAAGATTCAATAAACCAACTGAGACCTTTAATGTGAGGCAACCCAGATTTCAAATGATGGCTCTAGACTGCCCATTGTGAAGGGCTAAAGCGGGGAGAGGAGGTGACAATGGATGATAACTTGATGTATGACGCTTCTGCAGTGAGCTTTAAATGTCTTATCTAAATTCATACACAATGACAGCGCTTCTCCCCAACCATTTCACGTTTATCATTTTCGTTGCATCGCCTGGAAGATAATGGACAAAAGAAAATCAATAAGTAAGAAAATCTAACTGAATGAATCACGGGGCAATAGCGATGAGCGCTGATGAATGCACTCTATTCTCACGCATACTGTATTGACATTTTGGCGGACGGTCGTGATCCTTATTCGGAGGGTTTATGCAGCGCTGAACACTTTGCATCGGGTTATGGTGAAAAGAAAAAGAAATGAACATACAATAAAAGTACAAAAATATTCTTGTGCATATACTGTATCTTTTCAATCAGGATGCAAAAATTGCAGGAATTTCATTTTAAAACAGAGACAGAACATGATATGTTCAGTGGTCTTTATTGTTTTTAAAGATGGATCAAAAAACTGTAAAATACATACAAAGCATGGACTACAAATCACTTACTTCTCAGAAACCTCGAAGGTTAGTTACTTTGCTCAAATACAATTGATAAAAAGCTGATTTCCAAGATGGGGAAAATGCTCTTACTGCTATTGTGTTAAAGTAAAATTAAAGTTTATAGCTTTTAATCACAACATGAACATTGTTGTTGCTGTGTAGATTGTGACTTTAGAGTACGTTCAAGCCTAATGGGTTGCTGGAAGCAACATATTAATTTGTTGTATAATGCCATGTTCTGTAAAAAAAAAAAAAAAAAAAAAAGATGAGCCGAAGATGAGGGATAAAGCTGTATTCTTTTGATTGCAATATAATGAACATAATATGAATAACTGACAAAAGGAATGTCGGCACATTTTTGTTTAAGTAACTTCATAAAAAGGAATATGAGCTGGACAAAAGTAAGTACAATTACCAAAGTTAAAATTCAGTCAATGTGTTTACCTTCGATAATTGTATCTCATCATAATTATACAAGCAGCATCTCTTGGAAATGGACTAGCGTGAAACAGCTTTAGTTGAATAAATTCATGATGCTCTTGGAAAAACAATAGTTTTTTACGTGTGCAGCAACAAGCTGCTCATTGTGGCTGTGACAAATTCCAGTCATGGATGTCATGTTGGATCAAAGACACAATTACATTTATAATACATTTTGCATTGGTGTGTATCCATGTGTGCGTTCTTTTGAACAACACAACCTGAACTGTTACAGTCGAGTATTTTTCTGCATGATGGCGTGCGATCATATCAGGGGAATTGACACAGCCGCGATATGCAGCAGTGCAAATAAATCTAAGTTGTAACCTGTGGGTGTCCTCGCCCACTCCTCTCCCTTGGGTGACAGTGACGGACAGATTGGTTACAGGATATCGACAAGGTCACCAGCTGTGAACTTTTTTCATACATGTATCTGCACTTCGCAGTGTTATATGCATTTGCACAGCTTCAAAGGCAAACATACTTGTGGCTTCAGGGAATAGTTGTGCATGTCCATCATCCTTAAATGTACGTGATGGGCATGGGACAGCAAGACATGTCTTTTTACTGCCTGACCCAGTCACACAACAAACACGCTGCAACACATGTGACACTGTTTGATGTGCAGCCAATTCATCTCTGCACACATAAGCAGTTCCTGCCTATACTTGCCTGCGTGCTTTACATGCACCTGCAGGATTAAAATTGGATTCCTGGCCGACACAGAAATATCTTCCTTGAGAACTTCTTAAACAAAATTAAAATGCTGTATTAGTTTCTCTTCAAAACTTTCCGCCATGTGTTAAGACTCTGCTGTTACCTTACTTCACATCCTACAGCACATCTTGTGGACATGAAAGGTTAACTTCTGACCAAGGAATGAGCTTTAGAAATGCAGATTCTTTTTCCACTTGGGGGCAGCAGAATAAGCTGTAAACACTGACATATATTTTTTAGTTGTTATGGCAAACTTGTTAGCAGCAGAGCAACATTAGCATTCATCTGGAGTCACCTGATGAATGTAAGTCCAATATTCTTCTATAATAATCTTCTTTTTTCTCTGGTTTGGTCACTCGTGAGGCAAATACTTGGCTCTTTAGCTGCTAAATGCTCCACCAGGTGTTAACTTTGTGCCATTTAGTGCTGGGAAAAGTCTTTAAATTAAAACAACAGCGTCTTGCATTATGAAAATGAATGCTGATGAGAGCAGTGAGTTTGAACCCACAACACGCTTTTGGAGACAGTCAAATATTCAGTAGAGCTGAGGAAAACTGCAGAGTCGGGTGATAATTCTCTGTGGGTTCATCACCATGAGCGACCCCTTTCACATTTCACATAGTGCTTTTTCTGCAGCCTTGCTTATTTAATTGGAGCTTACATATGCATGTGAACACCCTCAACTTCTGTAACTTGTGGCATTACAACAGGGGGATCAATGGCGCCTGGCAGCAGGGCATGTGTTTCAGTCTGCGTTTCCCTCTCCTTCCACTTTGACCTTGTTACCAGGCTTCCCTTTGTCTGTTCCTCACCCTTTCTTCCCTTCATCCCCTCTCCTTTCTTTCCCCACTGTCTCTTATCGCCTGCGGCAAAGCCTTCCACTCCACGCCTTGCTCGAATGCTGGCTTTGTGCAGTCATGGTGTTATGCAGACTGGTTGAAGACACAATTTAATTAGCAAGTCAGGCGATAAATTACCCCAGCAATTAACAGGCAGCCCCTCTTTTTTTGTTTATGCCTATAGGGAGAGCTCTCTAAACAAACCACAGCTCTCTCTGTGCAGACGCGACACTTCACTGATGACCGCACACAAGTTTAGCATGGCCGAGCTCCACTCCAAAATGATGTAAATACAGTTGTGAGTGGCCCTCTCCAAAGAGCCAAGCTCCATTTCCTCCTGTCTTGGTAAGAGACTAGCTTTATCTCCTGTTACAGAGTTCTGGCTTTGGCTGAGGATCTGGAAGCACCAGAGAGAGAACACGGAGTCGACTTCAATAGCCCACACACACACACACACACACACAAATGCAAAAAGACACATTTCACGCACAAACACACAGAACAGACGTGGTTCCATACGCAGTCCAAGGACCCAGCCGGTCTGTCCTTGGTGTTTCACTTCCTGCTGATCAGAGAAGGCTTTCAGAGGTGAACAGTCCTTCACGGGGTTTTATCTATCAAACAGGCTCTTTGAGCATCTCAAACGATTGTTTCTTTTTAAGTGAATTAGTAAAGACAATGATTCATGCACAACCATGTAGCAACACATACAGTTCATTCCTCTGAATATGTGGCTCAGGAATACTGCATTAACGCTCACGTACACTTCAGCAGAGGCTGGAAGACATCGTCCCAAAGCTGCCAGGTGGTTCTCTTGGTGTCCAACAAATGATTGATGTATTACTTAAACCAATAATGAAGCCAAAGTGCCTTCATTCATTCATCAAATCTGTTTAAAGCAGCTATAATCGATAGTTGTTATAATAACAATGTATCAAATAACAATGTGAAAGAGCTCACTCGTAGTAATGAACCCCTTGAAAATGATCACCCGAATCTGTAGCTTCCCTCGGCTTTACGCTAGTGGAACAGTTGCTGGCATGGCATGACGTCAGGACTTTGGCTCACTGTAGCGGCTGATGATCCTCTGTGTTGAATGACGGCCTCAAGGCTCCAGATCTGTCTCCTCATCTATGGGCGAACGTTATTTAAAACATTTGCTTTACATGACGTTTGCTTGCAATCTGTAGCAATGGTCATTATTTTGACTAAAGGGGGCTGTTATGTCGAGGTTCATCACCAAGAGCAATCACAGTTTCTTCTGTAGCTCTAAGGAAATCATGTCAGACTTATCGCTGAACAATTAATGAGCGGGATATACAAAGTCCAGACACACGTGATGGCAGTGTGATGAAAGCATTAAGGCACTAAAGAGACTGGCCTTTGTTCAACCGACTGGGAGAGCTGAAAGTAGTGGAGGGCGACTGGAAAAATGAGGCAGCCTTTGCGAAATGAGTCTGGGTAATCCATCAGATGCCAGGCCTCATTATGGCTGTGGGTACAGCATGAAAGAGAGCCCTTTATCTGGGCTTCCTGTTCTTATTAGTAGCAGTCAAGCAAACGATAGTAGCCATTCCTCCTTCATCCTCCACCTCTGTGCTGGGGGGCCGCTGCTGACACAGAGAAGCAAAGTCATTCTCTGGCCTGGATTTCCTGGCCAGGTCTGTGAGCAGGCCTGCCAAGTTATGAGGATGAGGGTGTCTGTGGTGCGCACAAGTGTGTGCGCACACACATATCGTGGGGAGGCTCAATAGTCACTGTTGGAAACCTTTTTACCAGCTGAAGCACATCATTCCCTTCAGTGACGGCAGACAAATCCAAAATGGTTGGAGCTATTTTAAGCCATGTATTCTCAAAATGGTAAAACAGACAACACTGAAATGATTGCAGTGGACTTGGTCTTTCAAACATGGTGTGAACAATCTGCACAATAAAGTATTCAAATGATTTTATATACGTTTATAAAGCTTGGGATCTTGAGGGGACACAAGTCTCGCCTCTTCTTACAGTCCTCGTAGAGGACTTTTGTGTTAAAAAGGCAAACTTGTTCTAAGCTTGTGTGCCTACTCAACCACCACAGCTCACAAACTGCTGAGTATGACAACATGAAGAGGGATGAGCCAAGCCAGAACGATAAGCAACACCCGACTATGTGAGAATGACACCTGCTACACCACAAGCCTTGTGGCCCCCTTGAGAAACTTCTGCCAAATAATGCTTTTTTTTGTCACTCACAGGGTAGTCAATAAGGAAGTAAACCGGCAAACTTACAAGATAGTGGCATTAAAGGTTACAACCAAGCGAAAGCCAAGCTCTTACTGCTAAATCAACCATTTCATTTAATCTCCTTTTCATAGCAAGACTCTGCATACTGGTGGTGTTTGCAAACCAATGCAATACCTGATGAGATCAGCAGAGGGCAGTAGGTGACAGTACTGGTGGTAAATCACTGTCAGAGCAGTCCAGATGAAGGCCAGCGAGGGCTGTGGAACATCAAGAAATCCTGATGTATGGCAGGTGGAGCGAGTAATGCCCTGAAAAGGGAAAAGAACAAATGGCACAAAGACAGCAAATCAGCCCATCTCCAAAGATGAGGGGCTTCAATTATCACAGCCAGAGACTAGCTGACAGTGCATGAGGGGAGCCGGATTGAACTTTTCAAAAGAAGTGGAGGCGCAGCGTGAGGGTCGTTAAAAAAGAGGGGCCACCACTTGACAGAATGAAGGGTGGCAAGTAGGACTGGACTTGTGCACTTTGGATACCGAGGGTTCTTTAAGGGCATGCAGGAAGAGAAAGACAGACAGATGCCGCAGTGTGTATGTACAAGCAGAGCAGTGAGTCTTTTGACATCCCACTGCTGCCAGCCATCTCTGCAGGCTTGTACTAAGTGGATTGTGCTCTAATCAAGGTGGTGGCCTGGAGAGGAGTGACACATTGGAAATGAAGACACTTTGTTCTGCCTTCCACAGATTCAGGAACAGCTCCAGCTTTCACCATGAACAAGGCCAAAAAAATACACAAATGAACACTGCAGTGTGCGTATAATTATACAGATATACGTGAGTTTTCCTGAGTGTGCGTGTGTGTGTGTGTGGTATTTACATTCAAACACTGTAAACACCTGTCATGCGTGCGCCCTCATCAATACGGTCCTATCATCTGCATGTCAAAGGTTACCAAACAGACTCACGGCTGAGCAAGCAGTGGGATCAAACAGAGGAGAGCAGGAGGCAAATCAGTTGACTTTTCCCCCAGACGGAATGACTACTGACAGCAGCTCACAGCCTCAACACAAACACCCACAATACGGCCGCGCAGTGCTGACACACACACTTCTGAACCGTTTGCACGGTGCTTGAGCTTGCCCAGACACATAAATTCCTATCACTATCTAGTCCTTCACCATGCATGCAGCTAATTGGGGCCTGATGAGGAAGTCCACTTCATAGGGAGAAACAATGAAGCAGGCAGCAGAGAATATCTCCAGCCAACACAAATGGAGTCACAGAATGGCCCTACAGATAAAATCTCTGCCAGCGCCTCCGAAACCCCACAGGATCCTTTTCTTCCTTGTCTTTTCTTCAGGTGCTGGCACGGATGAACATAAAAGGGCCTAATTAAGGGTCGTTTCCCGGGGGAGTCAGTTAGACCAGCTGTATTATTTGCCCAGTCCGATATGCAGCCAGGCTGCTGTTTTCCATTTCTTTCAGCACCTCAGGCCCACGCGCTTGCCCTACTTCAGTCCACAAGGTGCTCTCAGTGGTGAAAGTGGATGGGCGAGCCTGGAGGACACGTGGGACAGACAGGGAGCCTCTCGCTTCTTGTATAACGTTGGGAACATGTTTGAATTTAGACTTCTGGACTTTGGGAATTGATTTGATCAAGGCAAAATTGATTACATTAGCACTACAGAAGTTCATTATCAATTCAGAGTCTCAATATTTCTTGCTTCCTTCAGAGTAAAATGCCCTCAGCACCTCAATGCAGCTTGAAAATCAGTTCAAATCAACTAATTAAATATTATTATACACCACTGGCAAAAAAAGGCATTGTTATCTTTGGGTGTGTAGCCTTTACAGCTCAAGCAGTGATATCCGAGCAACCCTGAATTTATCCCTCCTATTCTTTCCACACTCGCCATTCTTCCAAACACAAAGCTAATATGCGGCGGGCCTGACAGTCACTACTGCGTGAGGAGGCATTTACATAAGCTTGTGTATACGGCCATTGTGATGATAATAGGCGTGTGATCTCCTGTGTCAGCGAATGAGAAAAACATCTCATCCATTCAAATAGATATGTCAGCCAAAGCATTAGCCTCCCCTATAATTGGCCACAGAGGTCACCCTGGCAAAGCCGAGAGGCGACATTTAATGTGGCACAAGAATTTGTTGTGCTCATTCACCCCGTCTCTACCCGACAGACAAAACTGCTTGTGCCCGGCTGAAATGTGACACCCGGCATGCTCGGTGCCAGTTGCAGCTGCCCATCCGAGGGTTGTGTTTCTATGTAAGATTCCTTTATTGGTTTCCATTAATATCACTCATGTCCACCGTCTCTGTAGAGAGACGCAGCCCATCTCATTCTCTAAATGCATTATTTGTGCACTCTGTGGTAAAAGGCCTTGACAGTCAGTTCAGAAGATTACAAACTAACATCGAAACCCCGACCTTGCAGGGATGACATTGCCGTTAATCTAGGTGTTCTGGCTTTATAATATATATATATAGTTGTTTTTTTTCCAGAAAGCATGTGGCCTATCCTCCTCACACATATTTCTTGTCTCTGTACTTTCTACATCAGTATACCCTCCTGTAGATTAATCAGTACAACTTGGGTACAACAGTACTCAACTCTGTACCTAAGTGCCTCAACACTCAGTTCCACATTTCACCTGACAGCGTAAGTGCCACAAGGCTTGCAGGTGCATGAAGTAACATATAAGCACATAGCAAGTGACAAGAGCATATTAGGTGAACAAGTACGGACAACCTCTCACATTCCATCTTTATTATTCCACTGGTGAACTACAAATACCCCATATTTCAACGATCTTTATTAGTACATTTCCAGCCTCTCATATTCCCACACTGTCAAAGCTTTATTCATTCACAACCATCGCGCACCACCAATCAGTTGTTGGATGCTGCTCTTTAAAGGCCCTGTGGGTAGAATTTGAATTTTTTGTTTTTGCGACTCCTAGTGGTAGTATAAAAACACTTTTTTTTTCCACTGCACCATTTTCCATTTGAAATATATTAGTTTTTATATGACAAAAATGTGTCATTAGAAAAATTGAAATGTTTCTTAAAAACACACACATAAAAAAGTTGTGACCTGGTTGATTTGGCGATCTGTGGTTACCGTGGTAACAGCATACTGGGTTTAATACTGAGCAGCTATTTTGTCATCCTTCGTCATTATACTGCAACAAAATAAACGTCAAAATAAAGAAGTCCATCAATATAATAACCACCACAATCAGATTGGATGCTGTAGTTTTCCACACAAATGGAGAACCAGTAACAGGAGTTGTTTACTTTCTTGAGAAGTTGGAGGTGTGCAGCCTGTTTCCTGCAGCTCTTCATTTAGAATGATGTTTGAATTGAACTTTAAATGCTTTTAATGGAAATGTTTGGTTTGCATTAGCAGTAACTCAATACAGAGAGTGAACAGTCAACAGTGAGGCTCATATGAATCAAATAAAGCTGCAAGCCGCAATGCTGGATTACATGCTGCATCATTTCCTGTAAATCCTTCTTGTGTACGTAGGCACTAATGATAAGATAGATAGATTTCATGAAAATCTTAAGGATTACAACTTAAAATGTCTTTGTGATTCTTATATTATGTTTTTAGACCAGATTGTCCTAAATAGATTTGAACATGGAATTTCCATCATCCAACTGTGTGCTCCAGTACAAGCGTTTCCACTCGGTTATCTTGTCCTATCCTCTGTATTTGTGGGGCTGCTTCTTACTGTATGAAGACGCTGCATGTTTACGATCTAATCATCATCATTTTACTCAGTTCCATCTCAATCAAGTATTTGTTATTCATTCCAATTGAATGTCTTCATTGAATGATGTGTTTGGATCCCATCAAGCATTTGTTGTTGAGGTCTGAGATATGTGTGGATTTGTTCTTCTCAATCTACCTCCTCTCTTCATCCATCAGATGAAACTTTGGGGACTTTTTGGGGTTTCTGGCAGTTTTAAAATGACATTGCTTGACCAACAACTGGTGCTACAATTACAGTTCAAAATAAAGTGACTTGTTGCCGATTGCTTTAAAGAGGGAGTGTAACATTTGCGGAGAACAAATGTTTTAGTCGGCTGTTGCCTTGTCACCTTTTGTCGTTCTTTTTCCAAAGCCATTCCACGGTGTGATGCACCCGACTGTCATCACCTGCTCTTTAAACCAAGCAGCAAGCTGAAACACTGTGTGCAGAATGGATTGGCACCAGGTCCATCTGAAAATGTGTACTCAAATGTGTAATTCACAGTGAATTAAAAGTGTATTAAAATAAATTGAATATTAACAAAAGAAAACAATGTTTTTTCTGCATTTTGATTTAGGTGCAACTTCAATTTTAGCGCTCAAAAACTGTAATACTTTAAAGAGGATGGAATTGCACAATTAATTCTTCAACTTTAGTTTGTGTTTGTTCAGTTTGGAGCAGAGCGACTCTAAGAAATGTTATCTTGTAGATAAACAATAAAAGCAAATAAATATTTTGTATTTGTCAAATATATCAAATTGTATTCTTTCTCTCCACATGAAGGTATCAGTAGGCTTCAAACAAAGCGCTTGTTAGATGATATAATGGTGTCATCTTCCTCCACAACTTGCGAATGTTGGAATTTGAGGGGGCTGACTTTTGTAACTGTGTGAAACCAATGATCCCACAGGTGAGAAAGTAAGTCTTATTTGGACTCCTGTCTCACCCTTTCTTTTCTCACAAATTCACTTCTCATGTGTACAAACAAGTGCAACACCAAGAATGCCATTGAGGAGAGACTTTCTGAAAATGCGTATCATTAATTCCATTATAATTACTGCATCTCGCCTCTTCCGAATGATTGCATGCTTTTTGGCACGCCCCGGGTTGCCTTCCAACGCGACTGGGTGACACTTTGTACATGGTGTTTTGTTTCAAGCATACCATTGTGTGGAAGTTAACCTCTCACCAAATTTTGAAATTTTATAAGTTATTAAATTTCCAGCACTAGATTTTTTCTTTGCATTGAAAATATGTATCTGAATTGTTTGCATCAAAATGTTCAACTCTTCAAATTTTCAGTAACTCATTTTCACTCAACTTTTATTTTTCAGCATTCACAAATTCTGAATAAAAAAATCCACTTAAAAAAATGTAAATAATATATGTTCAAGTTGCTCAAATTTCAGAGGGCAAATTCAGATCCCAAAATGTAAGTTTCAAAATCCAGATTAAACATGAGCAATTAATTCTGTCTCACATCGAACCAACATCCTGCCAATCAAGTTACACTCCATTGGTCATGTGATGCCAATGCCAGAAATTACAGGAAGGCGGTCAGCTATGACAGTAAACTATGGGTGGATCCAACAAACTGCATTATTCCATTTAAAAGTGCTTAATTTTGTTTTGCGTATTGTTCAGGGATTTGTCCAATTTACTTAAACTGCCATGACTCTGCTTCATCTGCTACCTTTAACACAGTACACACAGTACTTAGCATTGGGACTAAGTGTACATGGTAATTATTATTTTGAATTGTTTCACTCATTCCTCTCAAGTTCTTTAGCATTTAGCCTCATTTATAAAACCACTGGATAAGCAATGTTCACCAAGTGTAAGGTGGCTCAAAGACACTAAAGCCATATTTATTAACAGAGGGGAAAGCCTAGTTCACTCACTCCTCCTTTCCCACAAACAGTTGGATTATTGCTCCTTTGCATAGAGCAGAACATTTCATTTACTGTAGGAGTTATAACAAGCTCCTCAAAAGTGCCAAAAAAAAAAAAGGAAATGCATGAGCCACAGAGTGGCCATGACCATTGTGTAGAAGGGGTACATGTTTTAGAAACGTACACAAGAGAAATAATTACTACTTTTGAGTCAATTCCACTTCATCTACATTCATAAAATTCAAAGGCACCTCTGGGCCTTTGTGTTGTTTCATGCTCTTTATGTAGCAATCAAATCGTCTCTTAGTCCTCTCTCCCAGCATGAGTACGGGAGCGCATGGGACTGAGATTGGCCTCCTCATGCGTTAATGTTACACCTCGTCTCTGGGCATGGCCGAAGGTAAGAGCATGCTTTCCACACAAGATGATGAGAGTAGAACTCTGATTATTATGCAGATGAGAAGAGCACCACACACAGACCCTTCCCCAACCTGTCTTGCATTGTTGTTACCATTTCTGCTCAAGGCACTTTTATTTATGTTTGATGTATGAGTATTACATCAAGTTCTCCCTCTTCCCAACCATCATATATATACCACTCCTCTATGAGGACATTAATAATTGATTGTCCCCCAGTGTTGCATTGTTTGTTGACATAGCCTGGCTCCTGAAGGGAGCTATGGCCCTGTGGTTTGTGATCTTGGTTTCACATCTGTCCTCCAGGGCAAACGATGAGATCAAGACGGTCCTTTTGGAGTCATGCCAACACCCCCCATCAGCAAAGTACAATTCTTCAGTGGTAAAGGCTCTGTAAGATACAATAGGGCATAACAATAATGTAAAATAATGCTGTAACAATATAGTGAGTCAGAAAAACTCATTATTCAGAAATGTTATAAAACTTTCTAGGTGTTTCATCAGCATGGTTTCATTTATATCCCTTGTAATTAACCAGGGTTTCTCAAATTCAAATTCAATGGAACATTATGAGAAAACACTACACACTCACATCCAATAATATGTAGAAAGCAACATAATCCAACTTGTGGCAATGGGATTCCTGCAGCAACAGGGTGCTTATGAATGTCATGCTGGTATATTACTAAATGGAAGTGATATTTGCTGAAGGTTACTGAATGCAAGACAAAATTTCTAATGCTCAAGATGGCTTAGTCATCGAGCAATTACAGTTGTTCAGCTACTCATACGGTTGATCCCGACAGACCATTCAGTGTGGTTGTCAGGGAGACCAGGATGGAAATAACATGCATTTCTTATCTGGATTGTGTCTGGATGTGATTTATCCGAATTACCTTTGGACTTGACATTAAAATCTGACTCCAGCGTTGCCACTTAAATCAGATTGCTCTTTTCCTTTACAACATGCAGATTATCTTCTGATCAATTTTTTTGTAAAGGTAGCACGTCTTGTCATACACACTGATATTATTAGATATATTGTTTTGGTTTGTTGGGGATTAAAGGAGAAGACAGTAGTTTAATCTAGCCATCATCATTACTGTTTAGAGCATTTGTATTCCAAACTGAAACAGATAACTACAATTCACATTCAGCAGTCAGTATTCTCTATGTTACCAACCCAGCACACTCTTCTGAGGACAAACTTTCATTAAAATTACAAATTAAATCATACTTGAAATCTAGCATGAATCTGATTAACCTTACTGAACACTTTCTGAAACCAATCTGAACACACTACAAATATTGTATGTTGACAACAGCTTCAAAGGAGGTCCCTGTCAAGTTCTATGCGAGCCACTTAATATAAAAAACAATTTCCAGCATCATGACAGTGAGGTGGTGTTGCATAGCAAACCAAAGACCTCCCCGTCTTCCACTGTGCGAAAAGAAACTCCCACACTCCCTTTCCATTACAGTGAAAATATCTGACAGAAAATACAACATTTAAACCCTGAAACCTTTGTTAGTTTAATGGCTTCAACTGTGGACATCATGTTTTATAGACATTTTTACAGCTTGGGCAAATCAAAACAAGAAGGAACAGCCTCTCCATGGTCAAATCAAAGGGTAGCTCTTGCTTTCCATCTGGTGTGACACAAACCGCAGCGAAGACGAGACAGAGAACTGAATCCTTTCCAGCATAATGAGAGGTGATAGGAATACAACATGTGCCTTGGTGGATATTCTGTTAAGTGTCCATATTTCTTACAACGACTAAGGGACTGGACAGTCTTTGTTGGGTCTATAAGAAATCAATTCAAGTCATTAAAAGCAACAGAGAGAGCCAAAGCAAATGGAGAACAATGGACAAATGCATTTTCTTTAATGCTGCGCTCAAAATCCTTTTTCTCCAGCACCATATTGTATGCATGACTTGGCATCAAATACAGGGGAAAAAAAGCAACCTGATTATTTAATTACATAATCTTTTAGTTGAGTTGCTCCAAAAGAAGGATCACTGCTTGTGGATACGATGTATGGAACAGCTCGCAAGCATTGCTCTCTTGATAAAGCAAACCCAATGAGAGGTTACTGAGTTGAGCCAAGATAATGAACCTCTGATGCAACACACACACACACACACACACACACACACACACACACAATGCTCATTTCTATGAGTTAATATGTGAGTATCCACATCACAAACAATGGGACTGTGGGCCAAAGTGGGCCAGCGTTTCATCCAAAGAAGAATTGTTATTGATGCTTTAGATAAAGAAGAGCATACAGAGCAGAAGAAGACCAGACGGGTGGCACAAATGTAACATGCAGACACAGTATGCAAGGCGTTTTGAGCTCTGTGCTCTTCCTTAGGCATAATTCTGGCTGCCTGCTACATGGGATTATTTTAAGAAACAGTTGACTGCGGGAAAGAATTATACTGCAAATGAACCGTTGAAAAAAAAAAAAAAAAGTGAATAAATGAAGCTTCATCGTCGTCATGCTTTTTATTAGCACATACAGAATGTCTGTATATACCCTTTTTATTGGAAATGCACCAAAACAGCGTGGGTCCACATTTATTTCCTGTCAGCTTTTGAAATGTTTTTTTGCAGCTACAAAATGATCATGACCGCTGTCCAGGGCACTGATCCTGAAGCTGTCCAGGGTACTTTCTGTCATTTGTGTTGGCAGGTTAGAATGCTGCTAGCGGGGCCCTGACAGGAAATGGTTTGCCTTGACGTATTGAGGCCCGGCAACCCCAGCATTTAGAACTAAAATTAGCTTCACTTCAATTGAATCAGGGGACGAATTAAATCCACGCTAATCTTTCACATGAAGGTAAACCTTGGTGAACTCTGACTTGCAAATTCATCCCGCTGACCATTACCAAACTGTCTTGACAGTGCTGCCCTTTGAGGGAAAACAGAGAGCCAGAGAGTCCAAAACAAAGGAAGATAATGTAGCTTAGTAGCTGTGTTATAATCTGCTCCACAAAAGAAAATGGTTTGGAGACATGAGGAGGTACAACTATTGTCTCACGAGAAACCAGACTAACTAGCGTGCTATTTGACAAGTAGCAAGCTAGTGCAAACAAAAAGGAAACTTTTCACCATGTTTGTGGATTTGGCTGCGGCTGCCTGCTACCTCCTGATATTTTTCCATCACAGAGGCATTGTTGCCTTCAAATACAGGATGCTCTCAAAGGGTTCTGTTTGGAACTGCACAGCAAAGGTCATATGGTCAGTAACCTCATGATAGCCTCCATTTTTTTGTCTTCCGCCATTTTGTACGAGCATCCACTTGGGCTTGCACCTGCTGAGCGCTGTTAGAGGAATGACATTCTGCCTCACCTCAAGGCCAATGTTGTTACATCAAATTGTTGGATGACCCGCTCACCTCTGCCTATTGACAGGTTCTTTGAAGCAAAGTGCCTTTTAGCGAGACATTTCAGTCCATTTTCCCTTTTTTTTTTTTTACAATTTCAACTCTGTCTACATTTTAGTGTAATGTACGTCGTATCATCTCACAGCATCATTGTCTGTGTTAAGAATCACCACTGCGGTAGTGTTTATATGCCCCAATCCATCCATCCCTTTAAAACAGAAATTATAATTATTCTACATGAATACGCCAAACCTTTAACCATTGGCAATTTAATGCAGTCTTTCCTGGACTGAAGCGCAGGGGCCCCGCATTACAAAGGGCCACTTTGTTAAAATACCAAGCACCTCATTGTGCCTCAATAGAGTGGTGTTAGCCAAGAAGACGACAAGCAGATCTCTTTACTGCAAAATGTTAATTGTGAAGAAGAGCAAAACCTAGATTTTTTTATGTAGTTAAAAACTGAGAGTTACTGGTGTGGGCTACGGCTGTGAAAGATTCTGTTCTGGTGTCTAAATGAAAACAACTGCATAGATGAATACTTGGTGTGAACAGTTAACAGATTTTAATGGAAGATACAAACAAAATGGATACCTGCTCATTAAAACATTGCTCCACAATAGCCACTGGTTTTGCAGATGTATTGGAGACATATATTACTTTGCTTCTTTATTAAATTTCACCCTGTTTTTTTAAATTAAATGTTTAATTACAAAACCTGAGGGAGATTTACTCTTGCCCCACTCTTCTCTCTAGAGATGTTCAGTAGCTTCTAATGTATTATTTAACTGTGTGGTATGTCGAGGTCACTGCGGCTTTCCGTTCGAGAGCTTCAGAATTAAAAATGAATCACAAGTGAAAACGAATGACTGCAATGTTTACTCCAGTAAAAATCCTGCAGACCTTCTACCAGACACAGGTAATCAAACCTATTTATCCCCTGGGCCACAATTACACTTACATTTCAGGGGCACCACTGTGCTTATTGGCAATATTTTGATGATTTCACATGTATAGTTCCCTCTTTGTCTTCAGCCTGATCCCAAGGTACACGTTTCCACTACATTTTCACGAAACCATTGCCATATTTACCTATTTGCTTGCTCAAGGAGAGAAGATACCAATGGTTTGGCCTCGTTCATTTCTGTGTTCTTTTTAGTTTTCTTTAGTGATGAAAAACGATTAAAACTCAAAACCCCGCTCAAAACATTTGGGAGAGGTGCAGCGCAAAATGTTACTATTTTGTTCAAATCAATGTTTCATTTTGACCTTAAAAGAATGCCTCTTTTTATCAAAAAGTGATCCGTTGAAATAATACAATAAATACAACGTATGAAAAACATTCTCATAATACTCATGGGGGATAGCTCTTTCCTTAAAGTATATTGTGAACAATTGGAAACAGACATTGTTGCTGGTTGGTCTAAACAACACTAATTTAAAGGAAACTGCAATTAAAACCAACTAATGTTATTTTGACTAAATATGTGTTATATTTCTTATGATTTTATTTGTGTCATGTACCATATCAAAGTAACTCACATAGTGTACTTGGCCTCATTTCTGCAGCAGGACATAAAAATATAAGAAATCCTCCCATGAAAAGTCCCTTGTTTCTAATACTCTGCGGCCAGCCACTGTTGACTCTTTGGAGTCCAGTTGGTGTTGGAGGCACTCCATGTCTGTACATATTGACCTCCCCGGGAGGATTGCTCCTATCGCCTCAGCTGCATGTCACTCCAAGTCAATTAAAACTGGACTGGAAAGCCGTTCCAAAGAGACCAGAGACAAGAGTGACAGTAAGAGAGGGAGCATGGAGAGTGGGAAGGAGAGGTGAATGAGGGAAAAAAAAGGAGAGAAGATGAGGAGAATTAGGGGAGATAGGAGGGTGTAAAAAGGGACCATGGAGAGAGGAGACAGCGGGTGTGAATTCATGGAGAGTTTAGAGAGAGACTCTGTTCTTACTGCAAACACACACTGAAGTCTCAGTCTGCGCCATCAGAGAGGTCTTTCTCTGCTGGGGTTAAAACTGGCCAGCTGCTGGGAAGAACGGGGGGTGGGGACAGGATGGAGGGAGAGGATGAAGGGAAGGATGGAGGGATCTGAGATGGACACTGGAGGCGGAGCTGGCACTCATCCTTTCCTGGCCCTCTCTTTTCCCCCAATCTCTCCCTTCTCTCCTTTTAAACCCCGTCTCTCTCCCTCTCTGCGCCTCAGTAATAAGCGATGCCTTGATCCAAAACACAGTTCTTTGTGTTTGTGGGACTCAGGATCACTGTGGGAAGGAGAAGACTCTCCGGAGTCACTAAATCCCTCTGCTGAGCACTCCCACCAGCTGTCACTTTTTCTCTCTGTTCACATACATAACTCAAAATGTGATGGTTAATGATAGAATATTTTGGCACTAATTAGCACTTGCCTGCAACCCCTTTCTTTCTGCAGATGAGATGTTCTGGGTTTAGAGTTCTACATAGCCAACATTTTAAATATATCTCTGTTTTGTACCACTTTATAATCAATTGTGGCTTTGTTAATGGTTAATAAGCCGCATGTTAATACTTTATAGATCAATAATAAGGCATCGACAAGGACAACTACTTTATGGTTGGCTCATTAAAAAGTTTACATTACTGTCTCATGAGTTTCCTACTTCATAATAAGCCATCAAATTTGAAGTAATAGTGTTTATGGGTTATTCTTAAGGGGTCTTCCACTACAATTAAGAATGTATTAATGCTTTGTACACAAAGTGTAATGTAACAACCATTAATAATAATATCCATTAATGAGGAGTGTATTTCATCACTTACCACTGATCCTGAGGCTTTATAGATCAGTGAATGTGGTCATTGGTTTCTAACGTTAAAAGCCACCAGTGTTATTTAGTTATTAATGATGAGTTCTTCTACCACAATAATCATGTATTAATGCTTTTTAGATCAGTAACAAGCCATTAATAACAACAACATTTGGTTATTCAAAAATGAGTAAGTCACTAAAGGGACATACATTTCAAAATGCAAAGTGAAGTTGTTTAGTAATTATTAAAGGCTTTTTTTTACTTCATTTGACCAGGGGCAGGTAACCCTTGTCTCCATCCAGGGGGTCAGTGTGGACATTGTGGAGGACTACAAGTACCTGGGTGTCCACATTGATAATAGACTGGACTGGGAGAAGCACACTGATGCCCTCTACAAGAAAGGCCAAAGTCATCTCTTTTTCTGAGGAGGCTGAGGTCCTTTAACATCTCCAGGACGATGCTCAGGATGTTTTATGAGTCTGTAGTGGCCAGTGCTCTCCTCTACGCTATGGTGTGCTGGGGCAGCGGTCTGAGGGTGGAGGACACCAACAGACTGAACAGACTGATCAGCAGGGCTGGTGACATAGTGGGGGTAAAGCTGGACTCTCTGACGGTGGTGTTGGAGAGGAGGAC
>JAVQJL010100839.1:0-40417 GCA_036024295.1 Nannoperca obscura | reverse complement strand
AAAAAAAAAAGATTCATGCTGCTTATTTCTTCACCGAAGAACTAAACAGTTCAGTTGGCGTCAGGCGATGCTCGCTGGTTGCGTCGGGGTGTGAATTACGTTTGGCTCACGAGTCTCTGACAGTCGGACGGAGTTTTTTGATTTTAAATTTGCAGGCTGCTTTATTTGCACAAGATCAGCAAACACAAGAACTTTCCGTCGGATGCCACATTCACGCAAAAAAAACACCCTGATCCTAAAAACCATTACAACCCAGATGTGTCACCTCACATGTACCTTATGTCTAGAAATGTATCTGTTAAACAAATAAAGTTGATTATTTGCAGTGACTGACTAACTCTTGCACAGTGGACTGGAAACACGCTACCGGAGTGACAGTTAAACTACACCAACGAGAGCATTAAGTTAGCAGAAATATACAGCACAGACGGTGCACAACTCACTTCATTTCAGATCTACATCAAAGTGTCAAACTGAGCCAGTGAGTATCTACAAACAACGTCCTTATATGTATTTCCTGTTGGATTTGATGAGTCGAGGGGATTGTCTGTGTGAAACCAAAGTAAACCAAATTGAGGTCATTATTTTAAAGAATCCAGTCATTCATCTGAGTTTGCAACCATATGACTGAGTGCAGGGAAAAGTCCACCCTAAAACATAATGTCCGTTTTTTAGCCCGAAACCCAAGAACAAAGGCTATGATGAAAAGATATGAAAAAAGGAAAACTGCACAAGATGCTGAGCGGTGTTGTCAATGGAAGAAGTCGTTCCAGCACAGCAGGAAACAAGGTTAAACAAGCAGGATTTAATCTAATTAGTGAGCATTAAAGGTGCCATTAGGTGGATTTTGGACAGAGCCAGGCTAGCTGTTTCCACCTGCTTCCAGTCTCCATGTTAAGCTAAGCTATGCTAAGTTAAGCTAAGCTAATCGCCTGCTATCTCCTTAGTTCAGGTGCAGCTCTGGTGCCAACGCTCCGGCGAAGAAAATGCACCATCATCTGACCAAAATGTCTCAGGTTTTTCCACGCTGCGTTGGCCAATCACACAGCTGCATGCGCACATTTCGGGATGATTCTTGAGTAGATACGCTCTATGTTTTCGGTCTTGAAGATGTCAAAGAAAAGCCCAACCTGGCCTGCAGCTACAGGAAACTTTTGAATTCTGATTTAGGGTGGATTTTTTCTCTGTCACTGGTCAATGAGCAGAGTGTTGCTCGTTCATTTGGTTATACATGTACACACTCTTTTACATGTACATACCATAGTTCATGTACACAGTCGCCAACACGTGACAATTTGAACATGTCAGAATGGGTCAGACTGGTAGGTTGGCGGATCAATGACCCTTTACCTTTCCCTGCATTTAAAAACTAAACAATCAGCGGTAAACATCCAAGCATAGATTCATTCATTTCAATCAGCTCATTCAGTTTTGCACAAGTCAGTTGTGTTAGCAGATATTTTGGTATCAACAACAAGGACCAGTGGGTGAGAGAGTAAGGAGCAGGACCAAAAAGAACAGAGTCAGAACAGATTTCCTGTTCCTGAAGCTCCCATCAGCTATTAACCTTGATGAGATGTGCGGGATGGGAAGATTTTCCTTTCGCTCTCCTCACGCTACAGGTATCTTCCAACCAGCTAAGGACCCAGACCCATTAAGGAGAGGTCAAAGTTAAGGACCACAAAGGTGCTGAACAGATTCTCATCTTATATCAGTGATCCGCCCAGGTCTCCCCCGCCTGCGGGGTAATGCCTCAACCCACCTCCCCTGCGCAGCGAGTGCAGCGCCACAGTGCAACAGCCTCGCAGCAGCGACCCTATATGATACATGGGCTGTCCGCCACGGACTGGACCACGGCACAGCCATGCCACCGTTGGCACCACAGGGATGGCCACTGCTAGCAGATCAACCAAGAAGTGACGACTCCAGTAGCTTTTCTCAATTGTCCCAGAGCCATCCACATCTCCCTCCTTTGCTGTGACGCCCCCTGTCGCGCCTTGTTCTTTAGTTTCATCTTCCTCATCGTCCTCATCATGCACCTCCACTACAATGACACCAGCTATCTCCTCATGGGAAGTAGATCTCCTCGGCTGGGAGGTGTGAGGCTGTTTTACGCCTGGTGATAATCCTGGGCTACTTGGACTCTCTGCTGTCTCTACTTCTTGCTGCCCATCTTCTACGCTGAGGTTTTCCAGTGTCCCACCCTGTCTGCTTTCTCCACAGCATCCTACAAACTTAAGATCACCCTGCATCCCTGTTGATGTCTCTGCTAAATCGCACAGTTTTTCTGGTGTAGCCTTCTCCACTTCACCCAGAACTTCCACCTCATTTCCTTCCACTGAGCCCACCTGCGTCTGCTGCCCTTCTTCTGCCAGTCTGATCACAGTTGTTTCCTCCTGCTTTTCCATTGTGGCAGCTTCCTTCTGTCTCTTCTCTTTCTCCTGCTTTTCCTCGTCCTCCCCTCCTCCACACAGAGGACTTTCCATGGAGCACGCCACAGTAGCAGACCTCGGTAAGGGAGGGACCTGCGGTGTTTTGGAGACCGGGATCGGCTCTGTTGCTGTACTCATGACAGTTGCTGAAGTTGTGGTGGTGGAGTCCAGCTCCTCCTCCCCCTCATCAGACATCCAGGTGGAGGTAGGGCTGCAGGCCTGGGAGCGGAAAGTGCGTTGCTCTGCAATGGTATCCAGATCAGAGGGGTAACCTGCTGTTGCAGGAATGGGGCAGCTTTCGGTCTGAATGCCTGTTTCCCGCAGGGGGTGCAGGTAGAGGTGGTGGGACAGGCAAGGATGGCTCATACAGCCCCCTCCACCCAGGCCACAACGAAGAGGCGCCAGGTGCTCGCCTGTGCACAGCTTCTCATATGTGGAGGAGTGTGGCATAGTGTGGGGAACAGAGTGGGACAAATTGTGAGGGAAAGAACGAGGTAAGGTATGGGAGAAAGTGTGAGGCAGGGAGTTGGGCAGAGAGTTGGGCAGAGTGTGGGAAAAGGTCTGCGTGTAGGAGTTCAGTAAAGATGCTGTTTCCTCAGAAAGGAAGGCGGCCTCCAGCAGCAGGTCGGCCCGGCTGGGGATGCTGCTCTCCCCACAGCACACAAAGCCGCTGTCCTGGGTGCCATCACCTGAGAGATAAGGGAAGTCTGTGCCATTGCTATTCCGCTCTGCCAGCGCCTGATCACTCAGCTTAGTGTAGGTGGAGCTACGGGTCAAAGAATGGGCTGGGGAACTGTCGCAGGAGCAAGACCCCCTCCCTCCTACTGCCTGCTTGGGTATTCTTCCTGGACTTTCCCCTGACACCGATGCTGGTGCCGAACCCCCACCACGGATCCGACAGCCTGGTATGCCTTCCCCCTCCTTGGCTAATCCAGCCTGGGCTATCTCCATGTTGAGCAATAGGTTCTCAAGCTTGTGGTTTTGAGCGTTGATGTCCTGGAAGTACTTCTGGACCCCTATGTCCCCGCTGAGCCCTCCCGCATCACTGAGCCTGGCACGAACAGTGTCCACAGCCTGTTTGAGCTGCTGGATCTCCTGACGTGCCTCCTTCAGGGCAAGCTGAGCTTCCACACGGTGACATTCCTCCTCCACCCAGTCCTCCTGCATCCTGTAAAGCTGGCCTCTCAGCGCATCTATCTCTGTGTCTCTAAGAGGTTGAAAATGGAGAACACAACAAGAAGAAAGAGTGAACGGAGAAAGATAAAATATATAAGGGTTAGGGTAAATGTTAGAACCTGGAAGAAGTACTTAAGGAAACCTAAGAACCAGTCAGACAATATAAGAACAGACTTTCTGTCCAATATTGATAATCTCTATTTCTATCTCAGTATCTCACCTGTCTTGCAGAGTGTTAATGGTTTCCTTTAGCCTGGCCCGCAGGTGTCGGATACACACCTCTTTCTGCTGCAGTGGTGTGAGGTACTGCTCTGGGGGAGGGGGCCGGATACCATGGTTATCTGTACATGACGTGTACTTCTGATGACGTCTAGGACAAAACCAAAACCAAAACAATGAGTTAAAGGACACGAAAACTCTCCATAGAGCTGAGGGGAGAAAATGTACTTTGGACCCTTTAAGGAAATAAAACGGAGTAAATCATGAGTTAAAAAAGAAATGGCAAAAAGCGATGAAATTGAAGCCGGATCCCAGACCTTTGAATTGCCGCCCACATCTCTTTTCTTAGCAAGGGAAAATTAAATGGCAGTTCGGTCTCATTATCACACTAATAAAACTTGATAATAATAGAGTCTGGGTTTTAAATCAAGGGCTTGATTGAACACACACGAAGCCAGTTGCCAGCAGGTCAAAATCTTACAAATTAATAACATAATTCTATAGCGACAATGATTAGAAATCATTTGGGATCAGCTAGGGAATATAATTAACCAGACAGGAAATGGGAATAGAAATAAGTTTTCACTGAGGGAAGGAATTCATACAAAGTTTCTGTTTGTAACTTTGACATTTGGTTTAAAATGAGTGCGATCAATCATTCTAGACAAGAGCGGAACAGGACGTTTCTGATGCCTTACCCTTTGGTGGGACTGCAATCACTGCCTTTACAAGAGCCTGAGTTGCTACTGCTGCTGATGGACGTGTTGCCATAGGGATCTCTATTACTGGGCGTGGCCGGTGTCCGTCTGGTCCAAAGTAAGAGAAGACATGTTAATCTACTCCAGGAAACATCATGGAACCACACTCCAGACAACGAGGTGACAGTGAAAGAGCTGCTGAGCAAAACCATCACAACACTGTTCAAAGCGACAAAACAAAATCGACACAAATGAAAGAAAATGTGAGTCCAGATCCACTAACATGCCAAAACACAGAATACACAGAAATGCACAAATATACATGGAGACATTGCGAATACAGAGGCCCAAGTTGTTGCTATAAGACACCAGTTCTGCACTTCTTTGAGCACTGACGGTGAAGGTGCAGAGAATGTGCTCTGCAAACAGGAAAACCAAACCTCAAAACAACTAAAGACACTCAATGATATAACTGCAAGAAGCATTCACCAAAAGAAATAAAGTGAGAAAGGGATAAACAAAGAGAAATGAAAAAGTAACTGGTCAGACTAGACATGATGCCGTGGAAACAATTCTCTCTCATTGTTTTTTCCCAATGTAACATCATGAAACATTCACAACAGTGCAAAGGGTCTCATCCCTCCCATGCTTCAGAGAGTCAACAGTGATGGGGTGAACAGAAGAGGGACTCAGGACAGACCGAGAACGAGGGGTCGAGGGCGAGTTTGTTGAACGGCTGTGGCGATCTGGAGACTTGGTGGAAGTGTATCCTTTAGTTGGCGACTTGGTTGATGTATAGCCTTTAGTCGGGCGCATTGAGACCATATAGCCTGTCTCCATGGGAACGTAGTCTAGCTCTATGAACCTGCAGTAGTCAAACCTGACCAGGCAGAAACAACAGGGTATTAGATCACAGTCCACACCAGAACGACACAATGTGCATGCTACAAGTATGCACACTTTACTACTGAGGTAAGGCAAAGCTGTCTGGCATATAGCAGGTTCACCTAATTCATTCAGAGCCTGAGCTGCAGGCAGGAAGATGCTAAATATCAACAAGCACTCAAACACTGAAGGGGCCCAAGAGAGGTGGCTTACTAAAAGCTTTACAAAAAGAAAGACAGATAGCTCTACTTTAATAGTTTAGGCTGTTCTCTTTGGCGTCTCATATGAAACATCTATGTGAAGTGATTTGCAACTATGAGCTCTTTACTGGCACAGAACAACACTCTGCATCCTGAAACACAATTCACAAGAGATAAAAGGTTCTGAGAATCTAATGATATGAGAAGAGCGGCAAAAGCTTTAGCATTTGTTTATAACAGCCTCATTATCCAGAACATTTCACTCCCAACAAGCTGTACCTGGACATCAAAGACATAATCAAACAGAAATCCAACCTTTGACACATCTGATTCAGCCCAAAAGATTGTCATAACATGACAGCACAACATCTCTCATATAAGGACAAGTTATATTTGCTTACTAAAATCTGGCCTGACTATTAAAGGACACACAGGTCTATTAAATTATCAAAATGATGTCAGCTTTAGATCTCCAGCCCCTTGGGCTGTCAAACAACCATGCTAGTCTTTCTCTCCACACACTGCCATCAAAGAGTCAGATAAAAAAATCTCTACCTCTCTCATGTCTCTTTAAATGTGAAGCTAATGCTAGGGGGCAATTAGGTCAGCTTAGCATAAAGACTGGAGGCGGCAAGCCTTTCTCACTCAAAAGACTAATGGAGTGGAGAATCTAAGATGTCACCGCGCTGTAAAACAGTCTGAGTGCTGTAGAAGTTTTTAGACAGCAGAGATTCCAGCTTAAACGTTTTTGGAGAATCTTTTGGATAGGGAGCATATATAGAGCTGTAGTTTGTTCTGTGCTCACAAAGTAATTATTGTTTTACTTAAAATCATGGAGGTTTTAACTTAATAAAGTGCTATAGTGGTTGCCAGTTTATTTGAACTTTTTCTTTCCAATGAAAAAAACGCTCAGTGTGAGATTGTATTGAGTTAGACAGTAGAAGCTAGTGGACCAGAGGCTAACCCAGATGTGATGAGGACTTTGTCGCTCTACAGTAACACATAACTTCCCAACGTCTGTTAGTGTACACATGAAACACATGTTCATTACAGAGCTTTAGAGGTGGCTGGTATATGGGTTTTTGAGCTTGAGCCAGGCTAGCTGTTTACTCCTGTTTCCAGTCTTTATGCTAAGCTAAGCTAACTGCCCGCTGACTCTAGCTTCATATTTAACAACTAGTGGTGTTGATCTTCTCATCTAACTCTCGGCAAGAAAGCAAATAAGCATTTTCCCTGAATGCCAAACTACACCTTTAAACTAATATATGTCAGACAATAAACACATTTGCAAAAATCACCTTTGAGACCATGTAAAACCATAACATATATCATTAAAATAATAATGTTGAAAAAAAAGTAAAATAAACACATATTTTCACCTTGAACCATTGCTACTATCCTGCTTAAGAAAAAAAGCTGTTGGATATCACAGTACAGTTTCATCAGTGGTAGCCAGGAAACGGAAGGGTGATCTGTGATGAGCAACTATTTTGTGGCCCATACTGAATGTTGCAATGACTTGCTATTTTAAAAAGCACAAGACTGTTGCCCAATCAGTGGCTTCTACAGAGGGAGGAGGGAACAAGCAGGACCTATCAGAGCAGCCGTGAGGGATTTTCACACAGGACACGATAACTCCACGCCACCACGCTGAAATCCAAACAGTGGACACTGTGTTGCACTCAACTCAGCGTCTTTATGCTTTATATTTACTATACTTTATACAACTTCAAGTGACACCAGGTAACTTTTAAAAGAAAACATTCTCAACTCAATCTTACAAATGAAAAGTTGAATTGATAAGCATTAAATGCACTGATGCTCAATTCAATACACTCAATCATCAATCATCACATGGTCAGGTGTGACCAGTAGTGTATGGGGACTAATGCTAGCAAACTTTGGCTAGATATAGCTGTTCCTAAGACAGTTTTGTGACTTCATGACTTTTCTACACTTGGGGCTGTTCAGTAAAAGCTACATTAAGTCAGAGGTTGTAAATGCATGTTAGAAGCATAATTTCAATCAAATGGTTAAACCAGGTATGTTTAATAACTCACTGGAGATGGTTTGCAAGTGTCACAGTAACACAATGGTGTGTCAGCCTCACTTCTTTATGAAAACATACACATCTTTGTTTTTTCATGTTACCCCCACTTTCCCAAGTTTCTAGTGAGAGCTGTGCTGAGTGAACGTGTTCTGTGTGATACAATAAGGGAGGAGGCCAGATATTGACTACTCAGTAGTTCTTCGAAGATCAATATATGACAAAAGCCAAGACGGAACAGAAACAGGCAGTGGGGAAGCAGCTGAAGCAGTGAGCCTCGAAGGGGAACACAGTACAATAGTGTTTCAGGTTTGACAGTCTATCCCATCCGTCTGCTGGGATGGAACCTGGGTCTGGACTGTGGGTGGTGGGTGACAGTCTGGTGGAGGCAGTCGCAGGTCGGCTGTTGGAGCTGAGTGTTGGTTAGAGTGAGTGGGTGCAGCACAGAAATATTCCTTTATGCCGTGGTTTGTGTCTGGTAGAGGCAGAGACCTTGCTCAAGAAGCTAAAATCATTTAGGATAAACCGTAAAAATAAACCAGAAAGCAACGTCGGTGTCTCACCAACTCTCTGTTGTTGAACTCAACTGGAACATGGTGCTGTTGATTGAGCGGTTGTGGTGAACCAGTGATCACTTGTGATCACAGTATGCTTCCACAGCACAGCGTTAGCACTATTTCTACCGTGCATTTACTGATGCACTTACATCAGTGGTGTGCAAGTGCATCAGGGTTTTTGTGCCAGGACATCAATAGACACATACGTGATGGAACACAACAACACAAACACACGTCTGTGCTGTTTGCTGTTGTTGATGCCAACTTCTAAGCTGAATATGAGCACTGAGAGCTTCAGTTGGGATCTCAGTGTTGTTTTATTGTTGATTAAAGATTGGAGATTGGAGGGGAAACTATGTCTAATTCAGACAGGTAGCATTTAAGTTTCCTGTTGTTGGTCTTGTTCCAGTGGCTACAGTGCATGCCAGAGCTACAGCTACGGCGCATGCTTTCTGAGACTGTTACTGAAGTGAGTCTCACGCAGGGGGCGCGGGCACAGGAATGGCCACCGGCGCCGTGGCCCCTTGCACAGCCGTCCCCGTCCCCGACCCCGACCCCGGCTTGGGCACCGGGACGGGCGAGGACGCCAGTATTTGCTGCAAGCGGCGTTTGGGCTGCAGCACCTTCAGAGGGTTGAATCTGAGGAAAAGACGAGAGAGAGGAGGACACCACAGCTACAGATGGAACCGTCTGTAGCTGCACATTACCATACCAACAAAACCACACGATGTGGCTTCAGGCCAGGAGTGCATTTATCGGTCTGTGGCCCACATATTAACGTATTGCTTTCAACATCAGGATGAGACTACCGATATAAATACCTGAAATCACTTGACACACAGTTATTACAAGTGATTTTTGGCAATATGCAGTAGAACTAATTAGGTTGTGATTCATCAGCTCAACCAGCCAATAACACCAAATAGGCTCTCCATAGTATTTAAGTAGTAACTGTGTAAAACAGGACTCTGTAGTAAATCAATGCCCAACAAGAATGTACATTAGGTATAAAACCTACATTCTGTATGCAACATTATTGCAGCATTTGCATTGCAGAGTGAGAACATTAAGGTCGGAGCCTAAATGGCTTAATGGATGTGAACAAAGTCATCACTGTTCCCTGCAGACAGCCTTAACCTTTAACCTGCGTCCAGTAAACAGCTGTAGGAGAAAACACATCAATACACTCAATGTCCAGGTTCACTGGTCAGTGTGCAGGAAGTGGCTGACTGCTTCACCGTGTCAGTAACACCAAGGCTCCTCCATCAGGATCATTAGAGCTCAGTGAAAACAGTACAGAAACAAACAGGGGTGCTGGAACAACCGTGACTGCAACAGACACAGAGATGAGTCAGAGTTGTGGATACCACGTTCTAATGTGTGACCCTTTATTATGTTGTAAATCAATATTTAAATCAAGTTAAAATAAGACTAGTAATGCTCTATATATAAGTTATACGCCTTTAGTTTTTGGGTTACCAGGTGGTGAAAAATCTCTCTGGCTGTTGAGTTTTTCAACACGTCTTTTCTTTTCAAGACGTCTGCATTCAATATGTCATTAATATCAAGAATCAAAGTCTACAGTAAAACATCTGTAATTTTTCATGTTAATAAGTTCTTGATAGCTTCGATCCAGATGCTCTGCAGCATTTTCCAGAAGGTAAGAGGTCAAAAGGTAAAAAGACAAAGCAAGGAGGATAAATACTAACCAGAAAGATGTTTCACAACCTGGCAACCCAACATTTGTTCCTATAAATGGTAAATAACTGAATATCTGATCTATAAAGCTTTAGTAAATCATTTCTTAAACATTAATAAAGCCAGCTGAGTAAAGGGAGAGAAATTGAAGAAAATGTGAATAAAAAGGTAGACTGTATTAATACACTTGGGGCATCTGTGATGCTCCACCTGGGCCTGTGGTGCTGGAGGAGACATCTGAGCCTGTACTTATCAAGCGGCTCAGGATCATCACACCCTGACACCACAAACACACAGGTGAGTGTTTTACAAACTCTCAGCTGCAAAGCAGAAATAAAGATGTTTTATAGTTTTCTGTCAGAGAATATCAACATTTCATGGGCAGGGTTTATGTGTACAGTGCCTTTTCTACTCTGAGACACTTGATGAATACAGGCCTTTGTCCCATCACACTGCAATGTACAATAATGGAGGTTCAAACTTTTCTTCCCTAGAGCAACTTGTCTCCTACATTCTTTTCATATGTGGCTATCTTAAATTGCAGTGAATATGCCAAATATCACAAGTGAACACTGACATAAAAACAGGTCACAGGTCCTCATTGGCTACCTACCGGCGAGAGCCCAACCCAGACCTCCGATTGGCTGGAGCAGGGGCAGACATGGGGCCGCACAGCCTCTTGTGCACCTTTTAGCTTCTTCTGTCCTCCCTTTGTCTCTCTGTTCTTCAGTTCAACACCGAGAGCCTGGAGGGAATCACAGACATGACCAGTGAGGGACTGCATGTACAGAAAATACACACACACACACACACACACACACAGAGTTTGAGTTTATGTTTGAGGAATGAGTTTTGCTGACTGCCTCTGCATTCGGCTCTGGATGCCTCATCATGCAGCGCGGTGCTGCTGACTCAAGCTGACACTCAGCTGGCAAAGACAGCAGCCAATCACCTCCCAGCAATGAGGGTCAACTAACCAATCATCACTCATCTGTATCGTCTCAGGCCAAATGCCACGCTGAGACTGGCAGAAGTGAGCAAAGGGAAGTGACATCTGCATCTGAATCTGCATGTGATGACACATATCAGTGTTTGTGTTGTATGGTGAGTGTTTGTGTGTGTGTGTGTGTGTGTGTGTGTGTGTGTGTGTGGCCTCATGTGAGAGCTCACATCTACCTCACACGGCTGTGTGGACACAGAGAGACGAGGACAGAGCATCTGATACATATTCAATCATGCTCCCCTATCTGTGACCTAACAAAGCTCTGTGCCGCGTTATGCCACCGGGAAGGCCAAACTCAAATTGGGACGTTGAGAGTCAGAGAGAGAAGGAAAAAGCACATGGAGAGGGAAAGAGGATCAATAATACATCACACAGCTCTTGAGGCGCCGGCTGTAAGTCACGTTCCTGCTGTGTTGTCTCTACCAGCCACGACTGACTCCAAACTCACCCACTACAGTCAGAGAGGGAGGACCTACTGTAGATGGATTCTTGGAAATAAAGTCTTATATTCTCACTTCAATAACAGGTGACTCATTCAAATCCTATTAGACTCTCGAAGCCTTTACCATCACATCTAAATCGTTGCTATAAAGGCCAGAATACAACAAACAAACACGATGACTGATGCATATTACAAAAGTGTAAAAGTTCTGATATAAACTATAAAAAGGGAAACTTGAATGGGACAAATGATAATTCAACGCACTGACTCATTAACTGACTTTTTCTGTCATGGGGTGAAACGTTTCTACAGTTTGACAGAATATGATGTTTCTGGGCCCCAAAATCTAATGCATATTTGTGTTGAATCTAATCATAAATAGATAAAAGACATACAACAAATGTAACACTGACCAGTCAGTGAGTGTGTCAAGACTCACTGTGCTTTTAATGCAACAAACCACTGTTTTGATAAAACTTGAACCATTTCTAAATGCATAATATGCATGTGGAAACAAACACATATGAATGTGCACATGAACTTGCAGGTTTGAGTTCTGTACATTTAGTCCAGCTTGTGTTTCCCACCAAGTTTAATCCAGACAGAAAATGGCCTAATGCCTCCAAATCCCATTTAATTAATGTCTTTTAGTTTCAATAAATTATTAATCTGCTTAATCAGCCTATAATAAGATTATGTAACAAACTGACTGAAGAGTCACGATCAGGGACTGAATGAATCAATGAGATGAAGAGGAAACAGGGAGATGGGGGATGAATATTGACAAACTCGCAGCCATTATTTCAATTTGATCAGAGCAACATGTCTTAACTGATCAAATACAAATTACATTAGCATGGCATGGAAAAACAGGATATTAATAATATTGGATTTCTTATTTTACTGTACACATTGACGTAGGCCCACCGGGGGACAGCACGTTCTCCAGCTCTGGACACTGTCACAGCACATCATACAGGATTTATTAAGTTAGGCCTGTTACGTAACATCACCACCAGCCACAAACAGCCGGAGTGAGGCCGACACGCAAGCTGCTTCTGTGTTGATGAGACGGGAACACGGAGCAAGTAGACGAAAGAGATAAGGGGGTGGGAGAGGGTAGAAAGGGGGTTCTGGGGGTGAAAGTGGGGAAAAGCAGCGGAGCAGAAAGGAAAGCCAATGAGATGAAAGGAGGAAGCGGTACGTGTCAGGGACCTTGAAGGTGAGGAAGTGGAGACGGACAGGAAGAGTAGGAGCAGATGAGATAGATGGTAGATAAATAGAAGACGGACAGCACCATTTTGTAAAGTGTGATAATCTGGACACACGGGTGTGGAAGGACATGATGAGACACAGAACATTGTTCACCCCCCTCTGTGTTTGCAGCAGAGAAGACACTGCAGTCTCTCTTATGAAAGACAGTGCGTCCTTGCTATCTATGATCACATGACCTTGACTAATCTCTGTATATCTAAAACAAATGGTCTGCAACGTTAATGCCTGGTTTTGCATTCAAGTCCATATAAAACAGAGACAAAGACTTATAACAAAGCGTATGAAAACTCCCCTCCTCGTCCACGCAGACTGCAGTGGTAATGCAACTCACAACTTGCATCACATAGGGAGGGTGTGTATGTGTGCGTGTGTGGGAAAGTGTGACTCACACCAGCTACGCTCGAGGGTCTCCTTGAATGCGCTGCACATTCCCATCTGACAAACAGAGCTTTACAGAGTGTCAGACGGCCCCGGGGTCTGCAACACTGAGTCACTGCTGTTCATCCTGGAGAACCATTCATCTCTGAGTGTGTATGGACGGCTTTGTGTGTCAGGAGTTGCTCATCCAAATACCCTCTGGTTTTACCTGCTTTGTGCCTCTAAGTTCATGTTCATGTTATGTCGTGCAGAGGTCAACATTGTGCCGACTCAGGTTGCTGGACTGAGTTGTACATCAGCACCCTGTCATGGTGTACCCAGCCGACTATCTGCCGTCACCATTCGATGTTTACAGTTTATCGTAACAGAAGACAACTCAGAAATGTCACTCTAATATTGTACTATTCCATAACTCTGTCAATAAACCTGATCAGCAGCGCTGTGGGGACCTCCAACGTGTCTCCTGATCTAACAAAGGTTTGCAAAGCATGCTGGTACTACAAACAAGCAAGTGGCATTTCTATTCCTCTACACTATGTCTCAGACTCCATAAGAAACTTTCATCTGTGTGCTGAAGGCAGCACTGCATCTCTCCAAGGCTCCGCGGATACTTGAGGATGATGACTCACTTTCTTATCTGCACGGTCAACACTTTCTATCAAGTGCCGCCTGGGAAACACAAAAGTGTGGTTTGTGTTGCTCTCCAGATGCTATAAATACTCACAATTGTGCAAAAACAAGATGAGGTGAAAGCTGGAGCTAACATTGTCTTTTTTATTATTGTTGAGACTTTTCTCAATTCTGCTCATTTTAGATTTAGATTTGATTGTTTGATGTTGATTTGCTGTGTCCCTCACAGGATCAATAAAGTACATCTATCTATCTTTCATAAATGTTCTTGTCTAGTTTGGTTAACTCATATCTGGTGTGTGAACAGTTTATGTGGAATGTAATGCATTCAGTTTGCTCTGCTTTGTTTTTCTGAATTGAGATACCTCATGAATCATAAAAGAGAAGCACTCATTTACTGTTTGGTTAAATCCAGTTTTATTTTGGTTTGAGTTTGAATCCTTAAGTAATATAGATAGTATTTTTATTGAGGTTTCTCATAATTCGGATACTAGTCTCATTAATTAAGGAAATCCAGGCAAGAATTCTTTCCTCAAGTGCAGGTTTTACCCTTTTACACTGCAGAAATTAGATCATTAAAACGAATGGAAAAAGCTGCGCAGCATAATAATAATACAAAAAGAAAAAAATGGTTGGTGACCATGTTTGTTTGTTAGCTGTAGCCAGGTTTAGTCCCTGTAGTCTGGCAATTCTAAAAGGACAAAAACAGGACACCTGGGACGTTTGTGTTTCACATTAAACACAGTCATCAGGTAATTACAGATGAAAGATGCATCTGCTGCGTTTGATTATGAGATGTTCTGTGGTTGAAAATATGCCTTCTTCCTCTTGTGGTTAGAAAGAACCATCAGCCAATGCAAAATGGAAAATGTACAGTCAAGTGAAGTGTGTCGACTTCAAGATAAAACAAACATTATAAGTCTTTTCCCTGCAGACATTTGGACTTGTCATAGGAAAAACACAAACATTAACGATGGCTTTGCTCTACCAGGACCCTAAAACTGAAGCATCCCTTCATCCATCCATCCTTCATTTTATTATTTACACATGCTTTTCCTACTGTGACGTGTCAGAGTTTTCTCTGTGAAAAGGCCTGTTGTGTCCACTCTCACAAGCTTTTCAGTGTTTGTGTTAGTGACCGCAGACTCTGCCCTTAAGAAAATATCATCAAGGATCTTTATCTTTTCTTACAAAATACGATGTATTGCTGAAGATTAAAAAAAGAACAACCCAACAGTATATAAAGTAGTTAAAATTAGCTCAACTTTCAAAATCTACAGCAAAAAATGCAACATAAACATTAATGCAGCAGATAATTCAGAAAAATTATATAATATGTAAACACTGACAAGGACAATTTTCTGCACAATGAGTACTTTTACTTTGCATACTTAATCCCATTTTGCTGATAATACTAAAATATGAACATTGCAGGACTTGTAGTGGAGTATTTCTACAGTGTGGTATTAGTACTTGTATCAAAGTAAAGGATCTGCATACTTCTTCCACTGCCTGTAAACACACTGTCACCCAAGCTAAAGTGACATTACTTACCACTGGGAATATCAGAACAATCATGAGCTACACAGATAGAGACGCAGATAGCACTGCTGCGAATGTTAGCTAGTTAGGATTTGCTTGACCCTCTCCATCCACACAAGTAGCCGCTGTTCAGCTCTTGTTTATGCATGTTGTGTTTGCACATTTGTCAAGCAAGCAACACCACAGTAAGCATGATAAAGAACTCCTGTTAAAGCACATAAAACACACTGGGCCACTCTGACAGATGCACGCATACAAGTATAGAGACGCTGCGGTGAACTACTCTGCCAATTGTTAAAGCCACCAAAATGGCTACACTTCTAATGGAAAACAAACCACAAGAGCAGACAGCAACACAATTAGAGGATACACTTTCCTTCAAGCCTCTGTTACTCTGTGTAGTCCAAGAATGAAAGTGCATTAGTGTGAAGCAGGGTAGTGAACACAGGCTGAAAATAATGTTTAGTATAGAGCACAAGCAGTGACTTTCACTTTCACAGCGTACACTGATCAGGCCAATCCTGCAGAGTCACCCTGCTGCTGCAGCAGCTGCAGACTTGCTTAGCTTCGATCCAGCAGAGCACAGCAATAAAGCTACAGCTCAGCTCTTACTGGACCATCAATCAACCCAGAGGCTGAAGGGGAAAAGGGAGAGGTGATCTGATATACTGATATATTTATACTTAAACTTAAACATCAATTATTAACCAGGGTTTAGCTCTAGATTTTTTTATTATCATGTTTGACATTAAGCCCAGCAAAGGGTTTCTTTTACAGTTTCTCACTGGATTTTAACATTTACCCTCATTTGGCTGCAAGTTCTGGCTAAAAAGCACAAGGCATTAGTTTAACTTCTGAAGCACTGTCTGCGTTTAATCAGGTCAAATGCTCAAAATATCTTTCACCACGGACGGGTTTGTCCTTAGTGAGCGATTGAAAGCGTGCCAGAGCGCTGAGGCCTAAGTGATTACTGTAATAGTCTGTGAACAATTTTTCTTAGAGGCAAGACAAGCACAGCGCACTGATAGAAACAGAAAATCAATATCCACAATACCATTAATACCATGTGGGAGGAGACTGAAGACTGCACACATTCATCTTCATCACTCTCTGTCTACATCAGGCTTCATTCAGGATGAAGATGCACTGATAGACTAAGACAGCACTACATCTTTTTTTAAATAAATCCTTCTTATCATATGAAGAACATGTTAGGAAACAGCATATTTACACATCCAGCAGACACTGAGCAATATTAGCATTTACAGTCCTATTTTTGTCCATTGGATGAATGTAAGTCCAATATTCCCTCTCTTTTAGCTCCGTTTTTGGTCTCTACCAATTCCTCTAACAATTCTTTTGTTGCAAAATGCTCCACTATGTTCTCCAGCTAGTTGCTAGCTTTGACTGTCTGTCTGTTTGGTGCTGGTTGGGTATTTTGGATGCAAAACTGCATCAAAACAGCAAAGTTGTGGACAGTAAAACCAAAACAACGAACTCAAAGATGGTAAAAAGCTCTGTAGAGCAGAGGGGAGCTAGAGTCGGGTGATAATGGGTCATTATGAGCCCCTTTTACATTACACTCAATATACAAATAGTGAATACTGCAGCTTTAAAAGTCCCAAATAAAACAGAGAGATGTGGAGTTTAAATGTAACAAATGTTTAAAGCGGCTATAACCAATACTTTCACGTAAACAATGGATCACATGACTACTTGTATGTGAAGGGAGTCACTCCACGGACCTTTATACCCACTGTACACCACTTTACTGTTTCAAAGGATCTTAAAGAGCATTTTCAGCTGCAGCAGGCGGCTGTTTTCAGTGGAAAAAGTGCACTGTACACTACCTGCTCAGTTAGCGACTAGCTGTATATATATTTACAATATAACTGTAAAATGTATAGTTTGACCTACTCAGTGCTCAACAAACTTCTCAAATTAAAAAGACTGAGAATGGAACGTCACTCTCTGAATGACCTGCTCACAACACACATACAACCTGAGACAAGAGGTCAATGCTTCTCTTTAAAAGGTAACAAGTCAAAATGTTTGAGAACCACTGTCACTTACTGATATTTTCTTGTTGCAGTAGCACCATCCAATTAACATATAGTGCAAACAACTGAGATACTGTTTGCCACTCGTACAGGCTAAAACCGCTGAAATGGAAATGCAGTTCCCTCCCCTGCAGCGAGAGCAGCCATGGAGTTAAATGGTGAGATCAGCACCGTAGTTCGGACGAGATAGCGACAGGCTGTGCAGAAATGAAACAACAACAATCAGGAGACTTTGCACAAAAAAGAACTGAAATGAACTTTTGCACACAGTCCTGTGAGACCTCTGCTGCTGTTACACTCTTCAGGATCAATAATTCTGTTTGTGGTTATAATTATCACAGGAGAAAAAAGGCAGAATGGAAGATTTTGCCACCACGGGTGCATCTGATCAAACACCATGCTGTGAAAATAACTGCCAAGTCACCATGGCGACGGTCAGTCCGCCACTTGTGCGTGTGGAACATGAGCAGGAGAGCTGCCATTGGCTGAGGATGCTGAGGGGCAGGGTGGAAGAGCCTGCTGCTGACAAGATGGCCATGCTGCAAAGGGCAAAAGTGACCTGTACCAAAGGACAGTAAACAACACGTTCGTTGCTGTTCTCCTCACGCTTGCATTTCAGACTCATGAATAAATAAAGGTTCAAGTGCATGGAAGGACCACTGAACAGGCCTACGGGGAGCCACAGGGGTCAGAATACGACTACAAAGAGTCTCAAAACAACCACAAAGCATCTCTTTGAGTGAGGGGCCTTTTACTGCCCAGGGGCCCACTGTCTCATAATCCGTCCATATTAAGAATGCCTGTTTGTATGTGGTGCATTTTGCTGTATTCAAATGCTTAATTCTGACAATATTTGAACCTTTTTGGGTACAGGAGACATAGATCATAAGACCCTCAGTCAGAATAAGTGTTTTTGTGCCAAGGTTATCTGAAGAAAGATCTACACTGTATCCATTCATTCCTGGCTGTGCATTGGGCTGTTACATTAAGAAAAAGGCTTTTAGTTTAAAGATGTGGGAAGGAAATGGCAGAGAATTCAATGAACACTGAGCTAACCCACTGCAGCCTCCTTGAAATTGGTTAAAGCGCTGATATAATTACAGTAATTCAATGCAACATTTGAAAGCCACACAAAAAAGAGCTGTGCCTCTGTTGTCTGTCAGGTGGGACGTGGTGCGTTTCTGGAAAACAGAAATGCTGCAAGGTCAAACAGCAGCGCCAGGCAACCTGTCACGACTTTGCTTGCCTACAAACATGGATGTCACTTCCTTTAGGTCTGAGAGCCAGTGAGCTGTGTCTCCGCGCAGAGCCGGGGAAGCAGCGGAGGACGTTTCAATCCACTAAAACCAGTGCGAAACATATGTGTTGTTGTGACGCTGACACCGGTGCACAACATGTATCTGTCGACCGCAGGCCCCGCGGAGATACACGCTCAAACACGGTGCGCACAGGATGACAAGAAGCGCAAACATCTGCCGGAGCGCACTGCGCAGCATCCCTCCGTCAGCTGCGCCAAAACAAACAGAGCCAGCAGGAAACAGCGCAGCTTCTAATGGACACCGAGCTCCACACATCTCCTGCACGGGCACTCTGCTCATGAAAGATGTCTTGTCCTTGATGCGCACCGCACTCTCTCCACTTCACGGGCGCATCCTCCGCAAAACGACAGCTCTGCCGCGGCCAGATGGCACTGATGAGATCAATGACAGGCCCGGGCCTCGCTTACCTGCGCCCTCTTTCCCGTGTCGCCGTCAGTCCTTTCGCTGCTCCATCGCCGCGGTTTGTATCGTTTCCCTGCGGTTCTTCGCCGAGAGCTCCGCTGGACGGAGCGGTGATCCTGGCTCACACACCCGGGGAGGAGGGGAGGAGAGAGGGGGAGGAGGGGGGCTGGGCCAGGGGGATGCAGGAGGTATGCTGGATGGCTGCCGCGTGAGGGTAGGCACACGGGTATATAGATGAAAGCGTCTGCGTCACGTTACGTGGGATTTTTTAAAGGGAAACACCGCTCAGTTAGAACTCAGATCCCTTTCATTCACACAGCTCCATGTCACAACTGAGGTCTTCATACAGAGTCCACTCAGACCCAGCAGTCCCCCCAGGAGCAGCACCGAGGCAGTGGCAAGAAAACCAGGACCAGGATCCAGGTGGGAATCTGGAGGAAGAACATTCAGTAGTACTCAGTGTTTGTTGTAATTTGTTAGAAATGGAGCTATCCTCCTCTGGTTTACTTTTTATTTTGTTTTTATGTGTAAATCTTATGTTCACTTTTAACAACTTGAGTTGTCGTGGCTTTGGGCCGCTAATAAAGCCGGACAGACTTCTAGATGAGACCAGGTCTTCTCCAGAAAGTCCGCCAGTTACCCACATCATTAGCTCGACAACCCTCCTGGGATGCATTAGACTATTGACGTTTTGCAAAACAGAGCTGGTCTCTCAGCGACAGACAACCTGTTGGAAGTTTTATGGTTCTGCTTCCAGTCATCCAGCCTCCATGGCCGACAGGTGTCGCTCGGGAGTGTCCACGGCTAGCAGAAGCTACCTGTGGTCGGCTCGCGCCGGCTAGCTCCAGCTATGTGAATAAACTACATCTGCTACACGTACCATTAACACTAAAGGAGGCAGAGGAATAACTAAACATGTGATTCACCGAGCAGGAGAGAGAAGCCTTTGCCATCTGAGCTAAAAGCTAAACTACAGTAACAAGCTAGTTAGCTAACTAGCGTGTAAACAACGGTGGAATTAGCGGAAAGTGGCTAACAGGAGAGAATTTAACGTGCTTAAACAGAACAAGTGTACGCTCAAATGCATAGCGAGTAATTAGCCACTTTAATGAAGAAAATATCAGAATTAACTGGGTTTAGCTACAACAGCGAAGTTTGCTACCAGTAGCACAGAAGCACCGGCAACCGGAAATGAGACAATACGTCAATACGTCAGCACGTCAGCCTCCTGACGCTCCTGCAGCCTGCACAGGTACTGCAGTGATTCACAAACAAGGGCACTTTTACTCCAAAGGGTACTTGTGAACACTGTGTTGCTCAGCTAATTTGAAAAGAATACAAATCAAACGTTTATTGTAATATATATATTTATATATATATATATATTTTTTTTTTTCTTTTTTGTAAAACCATAAATAATGCATTAACGTGTAAGCAAGTCTGGTCATGGTGGAGCTAATTTGGACAATTTTATATATTGTTTAATATATTACAATGCATCATATTTTCTTAAATGTTAATATATTTTGCATAAAACATTTTAATAATTAGTAAATGTAGAGTTCTCCTCTAAATGAACATATCTGTGAATACAAGTTTCTTATATTGTGTACACACAGACAGGGCAGTCTCTAAACATGCAATATGAGCAGTTTCTGAGTCGCCTCTATCCCTCAGGAATTTCCCATCCTCCTTGCAGTGAAAACCAACAGAAATGTCTACCAACATACTTCTAATTGGCACTACACACACACACACACACACACACACACACACACACACACACACACACACACACACACACACACACACACACACACACAGCTTTGCTATCTAGACGGCTCAAGGTTAAAACTGACACAAGTGGTATCTGTGGCCTGTTCTCCAACATCAAAGCACCAGTAAGATCTGCAGTAAGCTTTAAGTGCTGTTTGATTAATTTGAATGTAGACACATAATCCAGTACGTAAAAACAATATAAACAGAAGAAATAAAACCAACAGTCTAAATATTAAAGTGCTGACTAAACAGGCTCCGGCTAAAATATACAGTCTGGGAGTGACTTTGATTCAGCTCTGAACATTATTTGCATTCTTTTGAATGCATACATTGATTTCTTACATTTATACCGCAACACTACAGTTTCCCTTTGGGGATACATTTCTCTCTCTCTTTCGGTCTCTCTCTCTCTCCTAGGAATTTTGGCTCATCAACCTTCAATTCGAACATCACAGATTTTTTATTTAACATGTGATGTCATACCCACGCCTGAATTATTTCTTCTTCTTCTTCTTCTTCTTCTTCTTCTTCTCCTTCTCAATACTGGGATCTGTTGGAAATCTTAAGGATGCACTTGGTCATCGACAGTACACGTTGTGGAATATGTGTAAACAAGTAAGAAATAAAATCTGTGAATGGATATACAAATGTTAGTATGAAAACAAACATGTGAGGGCTTTTCCATAACCTAGTACAGAGACAGTAATTAACCATTATTCAATTGCATTGACTGTAATGCTAATCCTTCACCAGCAGAGGACACCACATCTTTACTTTCTCCAAAATGATCTGTCTCATATCTATTTGAGCAACTTCGACTGAGATGCACGTCTTTTAAATAAATACATAATCATAATTAATACAGTTTAGGCCAACAGCACGTCAGCAGTTTTCTTCACCCCCTCCACTTTGCATATACAAACTAAACATCATGTACTGATGTTGCAACTTTAACCATCTCGGAAACCTGACTGAACTGCACAGAGAATACGGACTACATTGTTATGAAAGCCACACAGAGATTGTTTCTACTCAGGAAGTTAAATGATACGAAAAACAAACTCTGGAAATGGAGTTGAAGAATGTTGTGGAAATAATTTATTCTTCAACTCGGTCGTGTGGGATGGAAATCAGGAATGAACTGAAATTGCAGAGAACAGTAGCTGGTAAAACTATTGGAAAGCTCCAGATGCAACAGAATGACAAATATGAAATAAATATAAAGCAGGAAGCTTTTCAGATCCTTCCCACCCTTTGCACTATTTGCACTTTGAGCTTTTATCCTCAGGGAGGCGCTAGAGACAAATAAGAGTCCCTCAAAAATGTGTACAGCAGGTGTCTGTATGTGGATGTAGATACTGTGTCTTCATCAGTTTCCTGTTTTGTTTTAAACACCATCAGGTGAAGCCCAAAGCAGTTTTCCACAATGTGAACAATAAAGTTCCTAACTGTTGTACTGTTATTATAAGATGTAATTAGAAAGTCCATCCAGCCATCATCTATACCCACTGCGTTTATCCTCAGAGGGTCGCGGGGGCTGGAGCCCATCCCAGCTGACAGTGGGCGAGAGGCGGGTACACCCTGGACAGTCACAGGGCTGACACTTGGAGAGGGTCAACTATTCACGCTTCACAGTCACACCTACAAGCAATTTAGAGTTATTAATTAAACTAACCAGCATGTCTTTGGATTGTGGGAGGAAGTCAGCGGAGAGCCCACGCAGGCACCAGGGAGACGGCTCCACACAGAAACACCACGGCCTGTTTTAAATCATACTTTTCTTCTTTCACAGTCTCTCCTGCTGAGGTATATTGGTTTTATGAGTACACAGGTGTCATTCCTCAATGCCGTTTTACATCTGATGTTTACATTTATTTTCAGGCTTTCCTGCCTTCCGTCTGGCAAATCCGGGGAAACAGTCACTGCAAGCAAAAGATGAACATAAGCTTCTATTTCAAACATGATAAATAGAACTTCTTAACGGCTCTGAGGCACACGTGTTAGTTCTGGTAGAGCAGTCACGTCACAGACACCGTCGGCAATCAGGTTCAGCTTACAAGGCCCAATAAAATAAATGAGATGATGATTTACACTCTGACAAGCTTTTGCTCTCACTCATTATGCTGCCTCGAATCTTCCCTGGTGTGTTCTTATTGCAATACGCTGGTGGCTAATCTGGTTTTATGTATCACTTTTCTCAGCATAATGTGATATTCAGTAGCCTTCCCCAAATACATGCACTGCTGCTCGGATCACTGGGGATCACCCCGAGGGGAACAGCACTCAATACCTTTCACCTGTATCCTCTGACAGAATACTGATCGTTCTGGTGGAGACACACAGCAACTGAATCTGCAAACAGAACAACTCTGTTTACCTAACAGGTAACCTAACAAAAACATGGAAAATACAATTTTTTTTAACATCACCATTATGTTACACAACCCAAATTAAATACGTCTTTGTACAACTATGTTTTCCATTTTCTTCTGTTTGTAAATTGTTGTGATATGTGACTGAAATAAATGTAATATTAAGTAAAACCTGTGGCTCCTGCTGCGGAGGTTTGTTAGAGCTGCACATCAACGATTACCAGCGTTTTTTAATAGTGAAGAAAACAAACATGTTTACTCCTGTCTTTGTGATGTGGAACTGCATTTTTGTGGACATCAGCCTCCTCTGCCTGATGTAAGAGAGTCTTCTCCGAACACAGTGAAGACGCTTCAGTTTCTAACAGTGAACACTGTGTTAAATGAGGCTTTGTGTAATTAATCTTTTGGATATGCTAATGGTTGCGAAGGCTCATTGCTTCAGGAAAGCCTTGTTTTGCCATCATTACCGGCAACATTTTATTTGTTCTCCCGGTGAGGCTAAAGCATCACTGCACCGCTTCTCAAATGCAATGTGGAGCCCAGAGCATCTTAGGTTACAGCTGTGACCCAAATCCATCCTACACATTAATTCCACACAGTATACTACTTACTAATCGTCACTGTATTCTGTTCTAGCAGATAGTACACAAACGTATTTGAGACTGTGACTTTGGAAGGTTAAACTGCAAGTTAAACTTCACAGACAGAGTCTCTCCTTGGATTGACTATGAATCTTTGTTTCCACGATCTTTCCTCGACGCCCACAATTTATTCCTTCCAGCTGTGAGCAGCACAGTGGGAGTAAAGCATCCATCAACAGCACACTCAGAAGTCCACTGTATTTAGTTTGGGTTCTGTCTGGGTTGAGTGCACTTCATTTTGCGTGCAGTGTGAACACACTATGTACTAAAAAACTGCTTACAGTGAGTATGTAGGGCCACGCTGCAAGCAGGGGTGCCAACCTTCAACCACCAGCTGCAGGGAGAATGTGTTTTGCCAAAACAAAACACCACAGTTTTGGTGATGGTGGTGATGGAGATGCAAATTTCAGCCGACCTCCCTGTGAACACTTTCATAGACTGGATCTCACAGATGTATTAGTTAGTATATATTAAACCAAAGGGGGATTCAGCTGAATGAGAGAAAACAGCAATAATGTCCTTCATTTCCTCTGAGGGTCAGTCTCAGTCACGACTCTTTGACATGTCTTTGTTGTAGCACCCTCCCCTCCTTGTTTCATCTTTTTAGGGTTTGATATGATGTTGCAACAGTCTGCTGTGAATATGTGCATTCAAGCTGGCGTGTCTGACATCAACACACAAGGTTTCTTTTCATCCCCGCGCACGTTTGAGACGCGTCCCGCCATGTGATGGCAGGATTTAATTTCATGGCTGACGTGTGTTTGATGGGAGTCTGAGGAACAACCCTGTGATCTTGCCCTTGTGTGGGGGGGTTAAAGAGGCTATCATGAGCGTGATGGAAATAGGAAAACCATTACGACAGATGGTCACAGGTTCTACACCAAGTGTCCATTTACTTTCTCATTCAACTTCCTTAGGTAGTCACAAGGAGCCTTAAGGGGCTACCTCAGGGCTGTGGCAGCATGAGAGCAACAACAACAACAACAACAACAACAACAACAACAACGTCTATTTGCTCTTCTTTAAATAGTTTAGTTTTGTTTTTGCTGGCTACACCAGTAACACCAACAGATATCTGTTCTGTTGAATGTCTTCTGTGCTTAGAGACATTCATGCACAGAGATCAGATGCACCGCAAATTACACTGGAACAATAAAATGTGATTTTGAGCAAAAACTGGCGGAAGAGTCCAGGGATCAGTAAGCACCCAAACATCTTCACAACAAAGGCTTCCGGCATTTATTGAACAACGGACATCGGAAAAAATCTGAGGGAGTGTGGAGTAATGGAGTTCCAACCTGAGCTCAGCCGTAGATCTCATAGTTTGGATTTATGGGATTTATTTCTTTACAGCAAAGCCCAGATGTTCTGGAAAGAGCTTCTTGAACTGATTTCCAAATTGAAGTGATAAAATGTGTTTAATGCATATGTACCCCGAAGATTTTGCTGTAAACTAATTCATTTCTGTAAGTCCAGGCACAATTGAACATTTCTGTAAGATACAGGTGCCTTTCTTACATCTTACTGTGTAGATGCCTGTGATCAGAAATGGATTGCTGCTGCCACCATCACGTCAAGGCAGCTTGTAATTTGTGTCCCAGTGAGAGTGACATGACCGTGAATACAGAGGGAGAACAGGATGATAACTTTATTGTATGCCTCTGATTTGCAATCAATTTATAAGTATTTTTATTCATATTTTCACAATTGTTGCTTGTTAAGTTTCTCTTTTTACCAACGATGTGTTATTGGGGCTGGATACATTTTGTAAATTTGTTCCATTTATTCAAAATGAAATGAAAAAAGCCAAAACACATAGTTATGGAGGGAAAAAAAGACTTCATACCAGCACCAGGCACTGTTCAAACTATCCACCTACGGTAATAAAGGAACCTGAACCTGAACTTTGTTCAAATGCAGCTCAAGTTATGAAGGCTGATATTTACAGATGCGTTGTATAGAAAACATCATTTATGATAGTTCTAACCTTGCTTTTCATTCATTTAATCCTTTAGATAAACCGAGAGGGATTTGAAAAATATACATAAGTAGTCATTTTGAAAAGGTTGAGTGTTTGAGATAACATTGATTTTTCAGTTTTTTTACTGTTTCAGCATGAATTCAGCATTTACACTGCGGCTTTAACAGTAACATAACATCCATCTATTCAAACTACTTATCAGCTGGATGCAGGTTTATAACACCAGAGGACCTCTGGGCTTTTGTGGGTTTAAGAGAAGGCAAACAAGCTCTTAATTAAAGCGGTTAAATGAATTCTTATTTACTTTGTACATAAAGAGGCTGTAGAAAAATGCATGATTACAGTTCTACAATTCATATTAGGTCATTTCCACAGCACACTTGCAGACCATATATTTTTCTTTATTATATATTGTAAAATAATGCACTGAAATTTAACAATCTGAGGTCAAGCCACAGACAGAAACCGTCTCCCATCGTGTTTGCATGTGGCAGTCAGCTGCCATGACTCCACTTTCAACACACTAACATGGCTGAAGGAAAATGATTGACTTTGTAAGACAAACAAGCACCAAATAAAGAATTGCACTGTGCAAGCATCCAGATGGCCTGTGAGATGCTGGTGTTCAGTTCTCATAAATATAGTTGGTATTGACTGACTCCTTCCTCTGAACACGTCCTCCTTAGTCAATGTTTGCAGAGAGACAGAGAGAGAGAGAGAGAGAGAGAGAGAGAGAGAGAGTGAATGCAATGAGGTACATATAATAATAAAAAATCTTTTACATTGTCAGAACACATTACATTTCTATTAAACAGCTGTGAAATGCTATGGCGCACAAGTTCAATCACACGTTTTTTTGCATGAAAAAAAACATTTAAAAATCGTGATAGAAAAACAATATTATTTGTTGAGAAATATTGCACTCTAAACAAAAGAAAAGAATAAACTCATATGAATGATGAAGAGGAGTAGATACAATTTCTCCATGTCAGACATTTTAACTCATCACAGCAGACTTTACACTGGGATGTACATCTAAATAGTTTTTTGCTTTATGTTGACACTTTATCTGTTCATGACTAAACAGATAAAGTGAAAGTATCAGGGTATTGTTTTATAATTATGCTGCACAGTCCAAGATCCTACCAAACACCAACACTGCTCAGAGGAAAAACAGGTTCATGAATTGAGGTTTAAGATGTAACTGCTCTCAGTCCATGAAGCACATCATTACAGTTAAAGTCCAGAGGCTCTGATGAAAAGAGCCTGCTAACATTTTATTTTCAGTGCGAGTTTTAACAACAACAGAAGTGAATCTGCCTGAGGCTCCCAGGAAACCTTCCACCTGAACAGAGATTCAAACGGCTGTGATATAACCAAGGGTTATGAAGAAATACAGTTAGTTCGGAAATGTATTTTGAAACTGAGAAAGCCTGCACGGATGATGGGATACTCTCTGCATCTCACCTTCTGGGATAAAAAATGTTGCTGCAACAACTCCCAGACAAATGCTGTCATCTAAATACATGAATGGATTTCACTCTGTCACCACAGGATAATAAACGTACAATGTTCGTGAAGATTGTGACGTGTTTTTCAATGGAAAATATACTTTAAAACCCTCAAAACAAGAGGAGGGACACAATACTTTCTTATTGTTGCCTACCAGATGACTGAAGCATAACCTTGACAGGCTTTTTATTATCAGAGTTATACAACACTTTAATTTTCTGTAGAGCGATGAACCACTCCAAAATGAAAAAACTATGGCAGCAACACAAACTCCTGTAATGCAGCAGGAAAGTAGATCATGGAAATGCAATAGAAAATAAAAAATAAAACCAAATGCGACACAGTTACCACACTAACCCTCAACTAATATTGTGATCAGTGCGTGGCCTTCTGACTGCCTCCTCATCTTTGAGGTCTTGTCACAGAAAGTCAGTTTCCACGGTAACGCACGAAAAAGTTTTATTTCCTTCAGTGTCCCTGAACACACCAAAGCATTGAGCTGAATATCGAATGAGAAAGTAGAGCTTAATGGTGAACAGGTGCATGTTTTTAATCTGCCCGTGTGTGTGTGTGTGTGTGTGTGTGTGAACTTAAACAGAGGGGTCATGTAAGCATTAAGGCCTCATTCAGGACAACAGGTTATGTTTATAGTCCCAGCAAAGTGATAATCGCCCTCTGTGTTTTCTCTCAGTGCTCAGCTCTTTTCTCCAGCTTGTCCATTGCTTAAGCAGCACAGAAGTTCATTCGTCTCAGGTTTTCTGGTGTGTGTGTGTGTGTGTGTGTGTGTGTGTGTGTGTGCTTGTCTCTTCTCTTTTAAACTCCCATTGCCATTTTTGCTAACTGATCAAAACATTCTGTAGTCTTGTGTATGCAGTGGTACATGATGTTTTTCTGACAGTAATTGAAATGTGATGTTGTGAGTTTGTGTGTGTGTGTGTGTGTGTGTGTGTGTGTGTGCAGGCACATTTCACACGTGCGTCACGGCCTGAATGTTGTTGGGTGTTTATGACAGACTGAGAACAGGATTTTCACACAGTTTCATTTGCCACCTCTGTAAGTTTTACAGAAATAAAAACAAACAAACAGTAATATGTCGCTCCTCTCCTGTAACGTCCAAATTGAACTTGAAATTGAATTTCTGATGTTCATGTTGAAATTGAATACAAATACAAACTGAATGCAAACCTTGATGAATGTTGCATCTACAGATGGATCAATGGTAAAGGGAAGATTGATGAAAGCTTTGAGCTCTCATTATCTGTGACGTGACTCCCACAGTGACAGAAATAATTGCAGACAGCATTGAAGAACCAGTGCTTGTTGTCAGAAAGACTGAAATAAGTGACCGTTCACTAACCGTTCACTGACCCCCCCCCCCCAGCTGCTGCTGTTGCCACACCTGTCACACTTGTCATTCTTGCATGGCACATTTGCAGTTTACAGTGATATGGGTGGCAGATTTACCATTAGCACCAAACACTGTGTTAAACAGTGTCCTCTGCTTCAAACAGAGGGAGACAGTAGTAATTGTCTTCTTAGTTGTCAGTTCTGCAGGCTGTAATGACAACGGTTTTGTTGGCAGATTTGATCAGTTTTAGCTACACAGCTACTTAAGCTAAAGGTGCATCTTGTAAAAAGGGGCTACGTGGCTACATAAAATAACCAAAATGATTAATGACAAGCAGATTCAAATCAAATGTATATTATTTTGCTATGAGGGTAATACGTATGTGCTGTTGAGTTTAGGTTGCAGTGTTTTGAACCTGCTGCAGATGTTTCATCAGGTTCGTATGCTTTGTTCCCACTAAAAGAGAAGTGGAGTCTCACCTTGCGTTACTTGCACAAATTTGACTGTGGGATCATTTGAGAACAAATAAAACACGACACATGATTTATTGCAATAAACAGATCAAAAGGATGCAGAATCTACATCATGATGCAGATTCAGAACAAGTCTGAATCCAAGCTCTGTCAGGTCTGAAGGACCACAAGCAAATAACTTCCAATCAAAAACAGGGCAGAGAAATCCCTGTAAAAGTGGGAGATCTGTGTGATGACAACGACCAATGACAAAGTTGTGATGTCACTGGCCATTGTGACACACACACACACACACACACACACACAAAGATATGGAAATACAGGCTACACGTAGATAGCATGAGAGGGCACACCTGCTCTCTATATTGGCCAGCTGAGGGCCAGAAGATCAGACAAAGGAGCATTAATTGTACTACGTATGTGTCAGCAGTGCAGCTCTGGGCTGCAGTGATGATCTACGTGGTGACAACAGCAAGTGCTGTCCCTCCATTGAATTTCAGTGTCTGGCCATTTGCTTGAGGGTTGTTTTAAATCTTTAGGTTCTCCTTGCTGACACATTCACTCCTCATGGAGCTCCATCGTGGTCTTCATCTTGTGAATTCTTCATCTTGTCCATCGTGGTCTTCACTAGATGAAGACCACGATGGAGCTTGTGAAATGTAAAGAAATGTCAGAAATTGAGAGGTGTTTTCATCTCACAGTATGCAATACTGTTTCTGTCAATGTCTCTGATATCCACTCGGTTTGCCACCTTGAACCTTGGCTTATTTTCTCTGTTTCTATCATCTCTCTCCCTCTTCATCTTTCTCTCAGCTGGGCTACTCGCAATTCTCTGCCTGCTCTCCTTGCCCCTTTGCATTATCCCACACTGCAGACAACCAGTTATCTTTTAAGATGACATATAAAACATGGTTTTCAACCAGCGGTGCACTGGAAATAAACAGTGGCCTGAGACTTTTGACTCAGACCGGCCGACCAAAACTCACCTGGAGACACAGCACAAGAATTCAAACTGGACAGCACAGCAGCAAATACAGCACCAGCATACATTATTTCAATTGCCTTTCTTCCTTCATTGAATCCTTCTGTAAATTCTACAGGGTGAGTTTAACACACTAAATACTTGGAATTCATTGGTTAGTAAGCGTATTTCTGATTAAATCAGCGTAACCCTGTTTTCTTCTGCCTACCACGTCTGCTGCAGAACCTCCTGGAGTTTTCACTGAGCTCAGTGGGCTGTGCTCCTGAACGCACACTGCTGCTCTGTTCCCCCTCTCCGCTCGTCTGCACAGCTACAGTACTGCTGCCATTTTGAGGCACTTGGATGCTTCTGTTTTTGAAGATTTTTAAAGGTGAACTCCACACATCAAAGTGTGTTTACAGGTGCTGGGGAGTACTAATGCATATGTGAAACAAGTATGATGACTTTTGTGTCTCCAGAGGGAGATGTGTGAAGTCTGATAAATGTCTTCTAGACTCAGAAAACCCAAAACCTCATTTTCAACCAAACTGATGAAACGTTCACAGAATTTAAAATATACGACCAGGGCTTGATTACAGCAGAGAAGGGAGGCAAGGACCACCTACAATGGATTTATGTTAAATGTCCTGACAGTTTAATATTATTACTGGTTACATCTCATCAGTTATGTCTTTCATGCCACTATTTGCCATGTTGCAATCAACTTCTCTCTACCTGTGACGTTTGTATAGAGATAGAAATAACATCGCAAGACTAGCAGAGAGAGTAGTCGGCTTCATAAACAATCAGTGCAACAGCTCTTGGCTATTTGCAGCAAACTTTCAAATAGTTGGAAATAAAAGGCTGCCTGTGTATAAGAAATTACCAGTTGTATATTTTTATGTACTAAAATATTTCCTTAGGTGGCTGAATGACACAGTTTAACTGGCATTTCCTCCCACTGAGCAGAAGCACAGTCTCTTGTTTTTTCCGTTTTGCCTGATGGGAATGTTTTCATTATTTATATTTGTTCCAACACATATTGTTGCCAAATATTGTTGTATTCCTCTATTTTTCTCTTGAATTCTCAACACATCACCTGCGTTATACCACACAGTGTTTGAAAATAGTAAATACTTAACTGTACTACACTATAGAGTGATATACTGTGCATAATGTAGGTCATGTTGGTCAGCATGACCTGTGAAGTACCACAAGGATCAATACTTGGTCCCCTTCTATATAATCTGCACATGCTGCCATTAAACCAGGGTTTTCAAAACTACATTCATTACACTTATTCTAATAATACTCAAGTCTACATTTCTCTTTCACCAGAAGACTGCAGTCCCACTGACACAGTTAGTTCCATTGAACAAATACACTTTTGCCGAAGACTGCACACCATAACTCTTTATCTGTAAAACATTTGATCTGTCATATTAAATCATTTACAACTTCTGCTTTTTTATCATCCAAAAGATAATAGCTAGAGAAAAAGAACTGATATCCAAACAGGACAAAGATTAATACACACATTCATATCGAGCAGATCGGACTGTTGTAAGCCATTAAACCCCTGCAGAAGAAAAGGACATAACAAACAGACATATTTAAAAAGAGCCCCAGTCAAACCTCAAACATATTGAGGTTGATATTTCAAGGTTGTTTTTCAGCTTCTTTATGCATAAAAACAGGTGGATAGAAACGCACTTAATAATTGACTTTTATCCTGCTTTGATTTTGCCATTTAAAATTCTGTCTTACTTTCTAAGTGCAATTTATAAAGCACTTTGAACTGCCGCTGTTTAAGAAATGTACTATATATATAAATATATATATATATAATCATATATGTAAATGATTTAATTATCAAAATTACCTCAACTTGCCTTTTAATTAACACAGTAAAACTTATTTGTGCAGCACCAGCAGTAAGGTTTTGAAATAGAATGCCTATAGTATAAAAAATGCTAAGCTTAATCAAACATTTGACTCTGACCAAGTCAAACGTATTTTGTTGGGTATAGAATTACCATAAATACATAATCATAAAAAGGTTTTTAAAATATATTTTTTAAATAAATGAGAATATACTATCCTACCATCCATACTACTTGGTAATTGAATTATCTTTTATCTTCTATTAACTGGCAAAACGATCTGCCCATGCAGCAAGTTAAATCCAAAATAATTATGAAACAATTTTGAAAAATACAGAATAACAGATAAAACCATTTGCTACGCTTGCTCGTTTTCTGATGTGGACCAGCCAGAAGAAAATCATCTCTGTGTACAGTGATGCTGATCCTGCAATTGTGGGATCAAAGCCTGTTTAAAATAGAGGGAAATGAGGGAACATTGTGGGCGCAGACAATATGTTTTCCCTCTGTATGGTGATCTCAGCTGGACTGGGAAGTTTATTTGTTGCATTACTTTCAGGTGAACTGTGCAGGTTTACTTCATCTTCTCTCTGCAATAAAATCTTAAAGCACATGGAAATAACCTGGAATACACAGCTCTTGTGGTATTTGGATGCACAAAAATTAAGCCCATAAGCGCATAACCCCCCCCCCCCCCCATTGTCCCATTTTTGGTGTTCATGATATATTGAGCCTACATGACGCATACATACCGGAATCGATAAAGGTGTCATTTAAGCTCATGACACCCACACAATCGCTTTCTGCTGTTACATGTACGCTTATATGTGCTGCGGCCTGAAAACGGAGGTGTATAGACAATCAACATTTTCACATACACAATGTCCCATGGTAAATCAAAGTTACTTCATAAGAAGCCAGTTTTCCTTGAAAACAGCCAGTGAGAAAGTTTCAAACTCAGTGGGAAGCACAGATTTCCAATTGTATGTACCAGACTAATGCAGTCTGTTCTTATAAAATTGACAGCGGCGGAATCTTTTTTTAAACCCTGATTGTTGGACTTGATGTTGCCTCATACAGTTTCTAGTGAAGGTTAATGGAGACGACTGCTGTTCTCGCTAGTCCCAAACATCGCCCTGCTGTTTTGCGGGCTTTAACCCTTGATTTGGTCATATGGGAATATTTGTACACAAGCTGGGATCATGTCCCGTCACATTTTGTTGACCCTCGCTCGTAACCTCCCAACATTGTCACTTACGGAACAGATTTTCACCTTTTGCACCAAACTAAAAATATCAGACGACAATGGAAACTGTTTCCAGGGGACGCTAAAAAGTGGTGCACATGGCTGGGACAAGCTTGATGTGCCATGGTTTGTGGCTCATGAACCTTTTGAAGTCGGTTATCCATAAATGATGTTGAAAATAAGCAACATTTTTTGTTGAGTATGTAAAGTGTGTTTCTGTATATTTCCTAATGCTGCCCATGTGTTGTCAAATTGGTGAAGATGTTTCCTTAATTTGCTTGTGTTTTGTCAATGTTGAAGTCAGGGCCATCGTAGAATTAGTCAATTTCACTATGATGTGTACATTGTCTGCATTTGTCAGATGAAACAAGAAGGGTAATATGGATGTTTTGTAAGTTTGAGATGATCCAGTTCATGTAACAGATGATTCAGCCATTTATTATTTATTCCTGTGAGTTAATCTGTAACCAGGAAACAGAAAATGGACATAACACGGTGAATAAAACTAAATTAAATGGGTACTAGATGAGTCACTGCAATCATTCAGGATTTTACCAAGACAGTGAGGCCATAATGAGGTCCTTGTAAAATGCAAAAGAAGTGGGATGGGAATCATCAGGAATAAAATTATAGCATTGTATTGGTTTAAATAAGATATCATTAATGTCATCTAGACACAAAGATAAAAAAAATAAAGAAGCTTAAGCATGAAAGATTGACAACACCGTTTCTAATTAGCAGCTAGCAAAGCAATGTTTTCTATTTTTAACCCGAACATAAACCTGGGTATAATGTGTCATCAGACTCTATGCCCAAAACAACACCTTATTAATAGTGAAAGCTTTTGTTCAATCAGCTCCATTGAGCAGATCGAGGTGCTAACAGCAGCTGATTTCTGTTTTGTAGCTTTCATTGTGTGGCTTGTCAAATATAAAAGAGAGAGGCACATACATTTTGATATAAAGACACCAGACACGTGGTTTCTCGTTTGATAACTTCATCAGAATATATATGGCTCATTGGCTCAGTGTAGAAACAGCTCTGATCGTTTGATAGGAATTGAGAGCTAAAGAATGAACTTTAGCTGCAGGGAGTAAAGTAGATGGCAAATTTTAACATCAGGCAGACATCCTTGATTTGGTAGAGGATAAAATCTTAATCCCCTTCCCTGTCTGAGTAATAAGATTAGAGAAGCTCAGATGGAGTCTGGTGAGAATTTGAGCTTTTCCTCCCAATGCTGCCCTCAAAACCTTTTTATTTTCATCCATTGCTCATTATGTCTCTCGGCTCCTACCACATGCTCCCCCTCGTCTCATTCATGATTGTCCTTTTGGAGAAAAACATCAACAAAAAAATATCAAAGAGCAAGCCCAACTTGCTGTTGGTCCCATAGGACTTGATGGTTCAGCCTTTCCCCTGCTGCAGCAGCTTTGTTTTGCTTAGCTGATACATTTGAATACCAGCAGTGGCATGTTTGAAGCACCGCTGGCCTGGGGAAGGGACCTAGAGCCTTCCAAGTCAGGTTAACTGAACAGGTACAGAGATAAACAGCCATAAGTCGTGTTTCTACACATGTCCCCACCCCTTTTTGAAATGACTGATTTTGTCCCCATCACTTTATAAAAGCATCGTTTGATTAAAATGTTCTGAATAATGGCTCGCACCAAGAAATGTCAACTAACAAACGAGAACACTTTGAGAAAGGTTTATTTGCACAATCAGAAAACATGCAATGCACTGTAAATATAGAAACAACAAATGCACATTGTCTAAACCAGAGTGACGGAAGTGCACTCAGTTCTGCACCCAGACCTGAAGATGAATAGAAGCCGCGTCACCGGCGTACGCAGGTACTTACGCATATGTCTGTTACCACAGAAACTCATGCAGGTATGTTGGTGATGTCTGGACACACACATCCAATCTGATCACATGCAAATAACAAGTGCACACAGTCTGTTTTTAAGATCTGATTTGAGAAACAAATCTGATTTATCCCTGGCAATCATTTTATGTTCTCGTCTAATTTGTTTTGTCTGCCTCCTCATGTTAAAAGTGTCCTTGGGTCCACTAAAAGGCGGCATATAAATGCGAGTTATTATTGTTTGCCTGCAGTGTGAACAAAGGCTTAGCCTAAGTCCCTCCATGAGGGGAGATGCAAGTGACATATGTGAGGAAAGAGGAATCAATACGTTTCGAGCAGTGAGACGTCCTTTCTTGGACGTCATTCGCAACGTCTGGATCAGCCGTCAGCTAGCTTTAACAGCTCTGTGGCGTCTTTTCACACCTTAGAGTTTGTGTTTGCACGGATAATGTGATGTTCTATTCAAATAATAACAAGCACAAACAGATACCACTGCCAGTGCCTTAAGTTCTTATTGATGTGTTCCCACATGACAAAACCGAACAGGAACCTTTAGTCTCTGCATGTTTCCCAATAAAATGAAATGTACGGCAAGAATCCACACATGCATGAAAACCCGTACTCTCTATTTATGCTGCGATTAGTCAAACCACAGTTTGTGAGTGGACTTTACTTCTTAGACGCTGAATGAATGACCAGGTGATATTTCTACAGGCAGCAATGCCATTAATTATTTGCATCTGCATTTATTCATCATTATTTAAAAATCGGTTCTGATGAGAATGCCTCATAATCTGTAGAAATGAAGGAGTCTAAATGTTTGAGCAAAAGTGAAAATGACACGCAGGATCATAACTTTCAGCATCATGTGACTGATTGGAAATGATGCTGACAGATAACTAAAATGTGTTTTATTGCAACAGGCTCTGAGCATTAGTGCCAGTATATGAGAGAAGCTCACGTCACCTCTCCCACAGTGACTAAGCTCCGTTTGAAGACATGCATCCAGCTCTTGGTCTGTCTCCCAAAGGTCCGGGATGCTTCCCATTGAAAAGATTAGCAAGTGGCAATGATGTAATGCACAGCAGACTACACGGCAGGTAGATTCTGGCTGCCTCCTCCTTCATTCTCTTGAAGCCCACTGAGCTGTACTCTCTGTGACTCAAGTGTCTGGGAGACACCCCCAGTGTGCTCCAGCTGCTGCTTCTGGTTCACTCATACAGCACAGCATGTGACTGGAGTTCTTCTTAAAATAATCGGACTGACTTTCTAATCGTGATATTTTTGGCGCATGTTTTTTTTCTCCAATATGTCATAAAAAGGGAAAATGGCAGATCACGAAAAGAAAAATATTTCTGATGAATGTCGGACGTTGTTTCATGGTTCCTTCGTTAATCTAAACATCTAAACGCCCCTTTTTGCCACTTGGAACCAATGCATTACAGCATATTTTACATGCTCTACTTTTGAAAATGTCCTTAAGGCAACTAATTCAGAGCCCACATTGTTGCGTGCCTGTCTTTGATCAGTGCAGTATCTCATCTTTTGAGCTCCCTTATTGTCCACCCACACCTAATTCAGTTTCCTTTTCCTTAATGCTCACGTAAGCAAAAATCTGAATGCAGTATAATTTTAATTAGCAATGAATAATAATGGCGGATAATTACATTCAAGTGTGTACATGCTTACAAATATACCCACAATGGCCAACATGATGCACTTTGCCTGAGTGTGATTTGCGAGTGAGAGCTGAGCAACACTCCTCCTATCTTATTATATCAGCTGTGCTAATTCTAATCACTTTGAGTAGCAAATGTCTGTGTGTGCGCGCGCACATGCATAAGTGTGTGTGAGTGTGCTGGCCTGCCGTCTTGCAAACATCACATGACAACTTCATGGATTTGTCGTACTGCTACTTAAAATATTGCCTCAAAAAACCCTTTTTGTTGTTTAAAAGGACCAGTGTGTAGGGTTCTGGTGGTTATCCAGCAGTGAGGTTTGTTGTTGTTCAGCCATCATGGTGTTAATTTGTGACAGACATCAGAGATAGTGATACCCTCAGAAAGTGTAAGTCACTAATCTATATCTGAATGAGTCACTATGGGTTTTAAGTGCCACTTTAAGAGTCACTGCCTCTGCTGCAGCTCCGTGATGCTCCAACTGCCGACCGTGTTGATGAGCGGGTCAGCCCTTTAGCACGGACATGTACCTGTCTCTGCTGCTTTCATCAGCTAACAGGTCATTCCTGCTGGGGTTCATTTCTCCACACAGCACTTTCACATCTAGATGGTGAGGGATTACTGTGATCAGTCCAACTTACTAGAGAGTCACTGGAGAGAACGATACATCAATCAGCCCTAAAGTTTGTCTGTAAAGAATGACAAAACACACATTTATTTACAACAGCCACCATGTGGCACATTTTAAAATGTGCATTTTAAATGATTCTGTTGCTAGACGTTGCATTAGCCTGTAGTACATTATGGTAATTTAAGTATAAATAGTGGAACATTAGTTTGTATGTGAGGTTTTTATCAAGTGCACTTGAAAAGAAAATTGATATAAGTAATTAGTTCACATTATCCTTAATATGTAAAAAACCCTGACATACCACCCAAGTCTTTGAAAACAATTGAAGCAACAGTGTTTGCGGGTAAAGATAATTAAGTTATCCTCATGACTGATGCACCGCCGGAGATGACCGAGATAGAACATAACACCTTGTGTGTGTGTGTGTGTGTGTGTGTGTGTTTATGCGGCGTTGCCGCTTTGCAGTTTAGAAGGCCACTGATACCATTGGCAATATGTTGTCTGTTAATTCAGTGAGCGGAGGATAGAGTGTCAGGGCAGTCTGACAACACGCATGTTACCTTCTCTACCTTCTCCACAGTGCCTCTTCGGAGGTGTGGGAATTTAGGCATTTGTCTGGGCTCAGAGCCAAGAAGTGGATTTGATGTTGCTGTAGTTCACTGAAAGCTCTGGCTTTCCTGTCATCCGCTAAAATGACCCGAAGACTCCAGACATCCATTAGCTGTAGGGATTAGCTCCCTGCTCCCTGGATGTGCCCTGTTTGTCTTTCCTTTTTGCTCATTTCCTCTAATTCTTCCTCACAGCCACTTATACTCTATTATGTTACTGAAAGGAGGAGAAAACCATTTCTCGGAGGGGCCTCAGGTCTTCAGAGTCTTAAGTCTTTAGAGCAGAGACTTCCAAGAGAATCCAAACCATACACATTTAAACTCATATGTTTTCTTTGGCTGTTTGTTGATTTTATAACCTTTACTCTGTGGGTTACCCTTTTTTAAATGTTTTATATATTGTTTTCTGTCTCCTCCATCTCCCTCTTCCTCTTTTCTTCTTCCAGTAAAGCGCTTCTTTTGTTTGCAGTCTTGTTTTATTCCTGACAGTCCTGACCCTCCATTTGAGATAAATATTTTACCATTAAAGCTGCTAATAATCATCATTTCTCAGGCCAAATGGAAATGGATCCACTTACTATTCCATGTCCATGTCTGTATCTGTAAAACAAAAAGATAGATGATCAGACAGCTCTGCTTGTGGATGTCCTCCTTCTATCAAGAATACCAGCTAAGCTTTAATAAACAGAGGAAAAGATTCTCATGCTAATGATTTCTACTTTCATTAAAGCCAAATAACAAATCTTTTATTCAGGCCTTCCAGAGCATCTGTGACCATTTCATGAGCTGATAACTGATAACCAATTATTTCCTCCAGTGTAACTATGGGCTTCCCAGCTCAGCCGTCTAGAGCATCCATTATGAAAACACATTCCTTTTACACCAGCGAGTGTTTGTCTAACGTTTAACCTGAAGGAAAATGTGGCCCTGCAGCCTCAGGAGTTCCACACGAGTCCCATTATTCTCCCCACTGCTGCTTGTGTACACAGCGATTGGCCCTTTCATACAAACCTTCATTTTTCATCCTGCTTCCACTCACCCGGCGCTCTGTTTATCTTTCTCAACTCATTTGTCAATCTGCTTTTGTTGTTTTTCTTTGCTGCGTGTTTTTTTGCTCAGCTGAACATGTTTTTCTTTATTTGCCTATCATATGGCCGGTTTGTGAACACAACGCCGTGCCACACAATCCATCGCACCCACTAGCTGTCTCATTAGTGCCTCATGAATGTGAGACAGACTACCACAGTGAAGGTCAACCAGGCATTTCCGAGGGTTAGACCAGACTGGGCATGAATGGGTCTCTGTAATTGATTGATGGATCATTGCTCCGTCCATCTTCTTCCATCTGTTTCTCCGTCTATCCAACCTTTGCATTGTTCTGTTCTCTACACAATTAGTATTCATATTGCTGCTCACTTTGTTTGCATTTGATTGTGATTTATTTCATACTTACTGCCTTTGTGCCTGTTGACTTTTTTTGAACCCCCCCCCCCTCTTTCTGCAGCATACACTTCGGTATTGTTTGGACACAACACACATACACCCATGGGTAGCCGAAGTGTTGACTTCATGTCTGTTCTAGTTTCTGTTCCACTGGCTTCTGTAACTCAATATAATCTCTCAGAAATGCAGCAGGTTCCATGTGCTTTCCATATTAGATGACAAATCTGCATCCACCACAGCACAACTTACTTCATGAGCACAGAAAAACCCCACAGCTCTCGTAAAAATGTCCCCGTGCTGCAGCGCAGGTGTTCACATTTACATTATCATAACTTTGTTTTGTCCATAATCATAAAATGCATGTTTGTATGTGGGCGCAGCTTAGGAAGTTACTGTATAACAGAAAAACAGCTCATGTTCAACTTTACATTATTACAAATGTTAATGGGATTTTGAACAAGGTTTTATTACTTCTGGAACTTCACTCAGCACTACGTAATCTACTCTGGCTCTTCTTAAACGTAACATGTCAGTATTTGTGTTGTTGATTGTTAGCGACTCTGCAACACTTTCTCTGCCACATTCACAACATGCCCTCCCCAGCAGATTCGTCTGACTGCATGTGTGAATGGGTCTGGTTTAAGAGTCAGTTGCCTTTTGGTTCTTTTAGATTGTGTTTACCAATCTTTGTTTGTTGCTGTTTCAATCAACTGCTCCCTGTTTGGCAATTTAGTCCAGTTTGTTTAGGGTGACGACTTTTGGTGTGAATTAAACAACCACACGGAGACTTTCTTAAAGGTCGGTCTGGTCTGGTGGGTGTGTCTGCACTGACAATGCACAAGGAACCGCCATGTGACACTTTATAAAAGTTTATAATAGTTCATGATTTGTATTTTACAGCCCACAACCATCCTGTTTGGTTCACTCTCACCACTTTCATCATGCATGTTTCCAGATGCAGCAGACGGCTGTTTTTAGCAGACACGCCCACACCAAACACACAAACACAGAGAGACAGGCGGGGGGGGGGGGG